>CAIGRB010109030.1:6204-25349 GCA_903798255.1 Fraxinus quadrangulata
TTATTTATTTAATTAAGGTCTTAAATTTTTATTATTTATAAAAAAAATATTTTTTATGGGGGTGGGGAAGGGGAAGGGGAAGGGAAATTGTAAGAATCACTACCTTGTATATGATAGTTTTATACCATTACACTATATCCACATGAATTCTATTTCGAATGAAAGTCTTTTAAATTTTATAAAAGTCTATAAAAATTTTAAAGTGAAAGTATATAGAAGTCTATAAAAGATTTTCACTAATTCCGTACAAATCTCTAAAAATTCATATATCATTTAAAAAAAGTTCATCAAAATTTTCAAAATATCCAATTGAACACGTGTAATATTATTTTATAAAATAATGTGCGGTTGATATAATTGTTTTTATTTAATATAATATACGGTGAATTGTGATGAAATGGGAAGTGGGGACTTCGTAAATGGTTCGCCTAATAAAATCCCGCCAGCCATAATTTACTGGGAAACGGCCGCCAGCCGCCGCCTACAATTCATCAACTTTCGTTCACACTGGGAACTTAATTAGGAGTCAAAATCAACGGCACAAAGTAGAACGTTTACCCTTTCAAACGTTGAACTCGAAACTTATATTTCCACCCCAAAAGAAAAGCATTGCCCTGCTCCTCATTGATTTTTACTTTATGAAATTGCATGAAGGGTCCACAATGTTTGACTACTTTTACAATTCTAGCCCCACTTTCATTTTTGTCATTGAACTTTTCAACATTCTATTCTTGAATATATCGTTCTTATTCATGGGTGGTTATAAAATAAGAAAAATCATTTTTTTGGATATTACAATCATAAGCAAAAAATAAAAAAAATCTCAATCACATTTCTTACTCCTAACTCAATCCACAATCCAAATTCTCATTCGCATTCACTTTGTAACAACCCTCTATGTATCTCCCTTCACACTCTCGCAGTTCACCTCAATCCATCACGTTCCGTTTTAGTTAAATACCATTTTAACTGTCCCTTTTCGACCACCACAATCTGCATCACATTTTCCCCTCATCCCAATCTATGTGACGTCTCCCAACTCCACAAACTTTGTCGACTCACATATATGGGCAAACACTTGCATTTTAAAATCCTCATTTATAAAATGTAGCAAGAATGCCCAGGGGCATGCGGAAGGGTAATACAGAGTTTAGAGTTGGTCGTGAAAATATGACGTTTTGCTTCTTTTTATATATTAATCTTAATTTTGTCATTTCATAAAAGTCCAATTATTTTATGAACCAATAGATACTAAAAAAAGGTTGATGAACCCCAAGTTTCACTCTGACCAAACAACATGATTGTTTTAACAAGGTTATTTTAGTAATTCACTACCCACCGGAGTGCTCTTAGCATTTCGTATTTGTGCTCCAGCTTGCCTCCAATTTCAACTAAGCAACAAACCACTCCAAAACCTTCCTTCAAACTACCTCAATTTCGACTCTTCCATGGCGTACAATCCTAATCAAATGGACCCGCAGACGGCAGCTGAGAAAGCTGTGTCGGCGATAGGCTTCGGGTACGATCTGACGTCGGATATCCGCTTATTGGCGTGCAAAGCGGGTCCAAAGGGTACGGGTCTGATCGAGCTGGACCGAACCCGAATAAAGGACCTGGTAGTCCCTGGCGGCGTGGTTGTCCCTGGCGTATCAGCCTCCATCAAGTGCGATAAAGGTGAACGCACCAGGTTTCGCTCCGATACTCTCTCCTTCAATCAGGTCATTTCCTTCAACGTAGAACTTTCATTTTGTATTTTGTTTCAATTGCACATATTGGTTTGAGCTGGAAGGGGTTGAGCAATTAATTTTTAATAGAAAATTTGCAATAACTATGCTGATATTAGGAAAAATATTTATGATAACTTGTGATGTTTGCTAATTTTGAAATTTGAATATAGAAAACTGAAACAAAGTTAACAGAATCTTACCCATATAGAAGTAAATAAAAAATAATTATCATCCCGGGATGGAAAATTACAACAAGTATTCTTCATTGCGGTGGAAACCAAATTGGAATAGAACAGTAATTTTATAAACATTGACATTTGGATTATAATATACGGAGAGTTGTTCTCTGATGAGTTGTAGCTAAAGGAAAATTCCCACCTTTTCTTTGCCACTACCGATTTTGTGAATATTTCTTTTTCCCCCTTTGATAGAAAATCAATCCCATTGGTTAAGGGTGCAAGTGCAGCTTCATTTTGGTCAGCAGAGTAGTTTTTGGGTTTAGAATTCTAACTTGGTTGTTGTATTCAAAATTGGAAGTCAGCTGTGACCTACTCTGAATTGGAGTTGTTTAAAGTTTTCTATTATAATGACCTCTTTCTATTCTTGATATTTCTTAAACGTTAAAACATTTTTCATTGAATTCATTACTAGTTCTTTTGCTGTGACATGGGTCGACATTTATTTGAAAGGGTTATCTTTCTAAGATGTTGATCCAAGCCTTGGTTTTGGGATAAACCTGAATGGCTTTCTGATGGGCAATTCTCTCCATTCTAGGAGAACTTTCATATAATTCTGACAGAGCATTGCAATTTCTGCAAGTTAAACACAAACACGCACACAATCTCACGCACTAATAGTTTCTAGACATGTATTGTTGAAATGTATCAGTCAGTTTCTATTTTGGCCGGTAATTGATCCTTGAAGTTTAATATCAGAAACCATGAAGTCAAAGCTATTTATGTGTTTATTACTTTATTTAAAAACACTTCGACAATTTCTATGATGTTAAATTATAAAACTCTTACTTTCCTCTATTTGGAACAAATCAATGTCCTGTAGAAAATTTGGTAATTGTTTCTCAGTACAAGAGAACGAATTTTATAACGGACTTAAATGTTATCTTTAACTCTGGCTGTCAATAATCCCTCTCAAATAAGAATAGCAGAGAGTTATTCAACTTCAGTGCTGTGCTTGGTCAATAGGGTGCCTTTGTTCTGAAACGTCACAATGCAAACGTTTATGTTTGAGATGAATTCTAACCTTTACAGCGTGGAGCCCTCATTTTTGTCTAATGGCTTCTCTTTTATCTGAATATATGCAGATGTCAGAGCATTTTAACCAGGAATTGTCTTTGTCGGGTAAAATACCTTCTGGTCTTTTTAATGCAATGTTTGGCTATAAGGGTTGCTGGCAGAAGGATGCATCTACCACTAAACTTCTTGCTCTTGATGGTTGGTTCATTAGTTTGTACACAATTGAGTTGGCAAGATCTCAAATAACTCTATCTGATCAAGTGAAGCAAGAAGTACCTTCTTCATGGGATCCTGCTGCTCTGGCTGAGTAAGATAATTAGCATGAAGCTTTCTTCCGTTGTTTGTTTAAAAGTTGTTTCTTACTCTTAGAAGCTCCTTGAAAGAAGTCCATTCATGGTAGTTTGTTCTTGCCATGTATATGCTCTGTCCTTAAGGTAGTTTTCTGTGTTCAATATACGTAAGAGAGCAATGTTCAGATTTTCTTGGTCATTCTATGCATGTTGTAGGAATGGCAATGGGGCGGGGATTAAAAAATTTCCATATACAGTCCCGTTGAATTAATTATTTACTTTTATCCCCCGTTTGGCCCCATTATTGGATGTTATAATTTTTGGAATAGTGTTTTTTTGGAGTGTGTGGTTGAAAAAGAAGGAAAAGTTTTTTGTTTATGTTTAATATTATTTTATTGGAGAATGTATGATTAAAAAGAAGAGAGATAAAATTTATTATAAATTTAATGGAGGCCAAACGGGAGCTTAATATTATTTTTATTCTTAAATACAATTTAAATTTAAAAAAAAGAAGAGATTCGGGGCAGGGACCATGTTCCCCGTCCTCTTCACCTTCATCAATGCTGCGCGGGGGTGCCATCCCTAGCATATTGATTTTGAGATTTGATGATGGTTAAGTAGCATTGATGGTTTTCTCCTTTTGATTAATGCCGAGATTAGCCACACCCCTTATGCATTGTGCAGTTACCTATGATTCATCACTTGTAATATTTTATTAACTACATAGATGTTTGAACCCTAGAAGTATGTTTACATTGTTTGCATACTTTAAACTAACTTTTCGCTGAAAAATAATATGGATACATTGAGTCGTTCCTGTAGTTGCAGAATTCAGGACATATTTTTATTATTTATATATTCATTGTTTCTTTTATGGCACATCAAGGGATGTGTCCAATGAAAAGTTGGGAAACTGTGTCAAAATATTGATCTTGAGTATCGATATTTTGCATTCAATAAGATCTTGAGCATCAATATTTTGTGTTCAGGTTTATTGAAAAATATGGCACCCATGTCATTGTTGGGGTTAAGATGGGAGGTAAGGATGTAATTCACATTAAGCAGCTTCAAAGTTCAAGTCTGCAGCCAACAGAAGTGCAGAAATTGTTAAAAGAATTAGCTGATGAAAAATTTGCTGAAGAAGTAAATGGAAGCCTGGCACCAAAAGCTGATAATTCATCAAGAAAGCCAAAGGTACTTGAAATCTTATAATCAGTCCCATTTGGTAAAGTTGAAACCACTTGTATCTTGTTCGAGTAGATTTTTATTAGCTGCCAGCATGAAAGTTCTTCACTCAAACATATCCTTAAGTTGCATCATATATTCACTAGTTACCACTCCACAGTAACAAGTAGGTATATTGATGCCATATTAAGTTTGCTTGTGTAAGATCTTCATCTTATTTTTTTCGCTGCATATAATGTAGTTCCATCTTTTTTCCACTTCATACTTTATGACCATTGACTTAGCAAAGGACCAATGATAGACAGAATAAATTAAGTTAAACTGGAAATGCTTTATTACATTTGAAAACTTTGAATGTGTAATTTTTTTTGAGATAATTGTTGGCTGAATGGAAAGTTTAACCGGAGAATTAGACGGTCTTCCTGATCAGGCTTTTTATTTGGTAGGTAACATTGATGAAATGAAGCTACTGCGAAGGCTACAACTTAACTTAGAAATGGACGAGAAGTAACAGAAGATAGAGAAATAATGTATGAACTTGCCTTCTATATAATGTTAACATTTTATGCCACACTAGATACTAGCAACAGGCTATAACAAATATGCATAATTTGCTTAGAGGTCAGGCCTAAAACAAATTTAACGGCCACATTGTTGTTCCAAGAAGGGAAATTTAATTGAAAAAGAAAGCTTAAATGTTCAAGGTCATATGGTTGGTTACACTTGCTATGACCAAATTTAAATTATAATATTCAATGTGTTACTTGTTAGACTGATCCATTCTCCTTCAAATTCATCCATACACAGGAGGAACCAATGATCTGGGATCTTAATCTACCATTTGCAAATGCAATGAGACCTTCTGTTGTTTCTCACTCCAAAAAGGATGTAAGCCTCTTGTTAATTTTCTTATTAACTTACTGGGCTCCACATGCTCGATATGAGTTAGTGCTTTTATTTCTTGATGCAGGATATATTGAGTATTCGTATTCGGAGGGGAGGTTTTGATAGGGGCCAAAGTCATAACCAGTGGCTTTCGACCGTATCACAGTCTCCAAATGTCATATCAATGTCTTATGTGCCTATAGCATCTCTTTTAAGTGGTGTTCGTGGCAGTGGATTTTTAAGCCATGCAATTAATCTATACCTGCGATGTAAGTATATGCTATTGAATTGAATCTGACTTTGCATTTAGTTTCATTACCATTATTTTTGTCTTCTAGAAATGTGTCACCTTTAATTTCACTTTCCTCGTCTCAGACTTTAAGAGAAATGCTTTCTTCTCCATGCATCATTATACTTGCTGGATAGTGTTACTAAAAGTTATGAACACTGTTTCTGATAAGAGTTTATTGGTGACATATATTTGTGCAGACAAACCACCACAAGAGGAACTCAGTCAATTTTTGGAATTTCAGTTGCCCCGTCAGTGGGCTCCTGCATACAATGACCTTCCTCTTGGTCCTCGTCGCAAGAAAAAATTGTTTCCATCACTACAATTCTCTCTTATGGGTCCCAAGCTTTATGTCAATACTGTGAAGGTGATTTCTGAAATTAAAATTGTCATGTTATTCATGATACTTCTAGATAGCAAGTTCTTGTCATAATCGAAAAATCATTTTTTTAACATCAGAGCCCAAATTGAATACCCGCCCAGCCTACTTGAACTTTTTCTTTATTGTACATTATTTTTTGGAGGACAAATGAAAGATAACATAGTGCCTTGTTGATTGGTCCTTTGATATATTATGCGAGTCCCAAAATTTTCATTGCTGTTTCTTTGAAAAATTATCTTTATATAAGTGATATTCTATTGAATATTTTTAGTTGGGTGGTAACATTTCAGATAAAAATTGTTTCTCTCTCTACTATAACTTCAAGTTGAAAGAATTGCAGGTCGATGCCGGGAACCGTCCAGTGACTGGAATTCGCTTATACTTGGAAGGCAAGAGGAGCGATCACCTAGCTATCCATCTGCAGCATCTTTCAACTCTTCCCGAGTCCCTTCGTCTTATGGATGATCATAGTTACGAGCCAGTTGATGAACCCATGGAACGAGGATATTTAGAACCCATCAAATGGAGCATATTCTCGCATGTATGCACTGCTCCAGTAGATTATCATGGATCGCGTATTGATGACACAGCATCAATTGTGACGAAGGCCTGGTTTGAGGTCAAGGGTATAGGTATGAAGAAGGTCCTTTTCCTAAGGCTTGAATTCTCTATGGTAGCATCTGCCATTATTCGTAGATCGGAATGGGATGGACCCATATCCTCGTCAAAAAAATCCGGAATGATTTCAATGTTGATAAGTGCACCATTCAGCACTGCACTGAATCAACCCGAGAAGCCGCCAGCTAAGGCAGATTTGAATTCAGCAGTTTATCCAGGGGGACCACCTTGCCCTGCAAGAGCTCCAAAAATGTCTCATTTTGTTGACACAAAAGAAATGGTGAGGGGACCCGAAGATCCACCAGGGTACTGGGTGGTTACTGGTGCCAAACTTTGTGTAGAAAGTGGGATGATACGAGTTAAAGTGAAATATTCTTTGTTGACCATAATGTCAGATGAATCCTTGTTGATCTGAGCGAAGTTATAGAAGACAGATACCGGAAATTGTGTCTTGTTGTATATGTTCCCTTGTACATTCTCATTCTAGTATCAGATTCAACCCAACATTTATTATAATGGTTCGTTCGGAAAAAAAAAAAAAAAGGAACCGACGTCATTCTCAATCCTTCTATCGGCTGAATTTGGGGTTGCGTGAAATTGGTAGGGTTGTGAAGCTACATTAAATGAATCTACTGAATTTGAGAAAAGAACTGCCAGCTGCATATGCTATTCTCAGGTCAGGCTTTCTTCTACATATCTTTTGAAGGCACTTGCATCTTTTTTCAGGAAAAACCAGAAGACTAATAATTGCTCAGAAGGCAGTTTAAGTGCACCAGTTCATTCTTCTTGTTGAAGATATGGAAAAAATAATCTCCATGATATTTTTCCAATAGTGTAGGATTATTTTCCTTAATAGAAGATTGTATAATTATTATGCAATCTTTCCTTTTAGAGTTATTTATAGCCCTATAAATGGGGTCTTTTACTTTATAATATAAATAAGTTTATTATATTCACATGGTATCAGAGCAGTTTCGATTCTAAACAAATTAACCTTTGAATTTCATTTTCGGGAGCGGCCTTAAGCCGCTCGTTAGGCTACCAAGTATTACTACATAGAGGTAAAACTGAGTAACCTTCCTTGTGTAAGCACCAAGTATATAATTCTACAATATTCTTTGGAAGAAAAGCAAGTGATAATGTTAGTTTATCTGTATTGTTTAAAATGAAAGGAAGATGAGACTAATAAAGAATTGAAGGTATTGACTTTTTTCACTCTCTTTCTATTTGATATCTGAGTTTAGTTCTCTCAATTAGTTCCAATATTTATACAAAATACTTTTCAAGTTGTTTTTGATATGTTTTTGACAGCTCAACACATTAAAAATGGATTAAATTTTAGCTTCTTTTCGTTACGTACATACTTTATATTCATTCACTACTATTCAGTCTAATATGTCCCCCGATATGTTTAGAAAAGAATCGATACACAAAACGACGTTGTGAAACTGTATTTACGTGGGAAGACGGGTCCTTTTTAGCTTGGTTCACTTTGCAAGTTAATTGAGTGGGTTGTTTATTCATGCAAAGCTCGACTAGAACATAAAAACTCCTTTTGGTATCAAGGTAATAGGCATTTCATTTTGTTACAATGTTCGATTTTATATAATATTGCATATTCACATTTGTAAATATAATTATAATCACTTTAATTCATGTTTATCCAAGCCTAGAGAGAAGTAAACTTGCTTTCTCACGGAGTAGACAAGAATTTATTATTTATTTATAGCCCTTCAAATGTTGCAAGGAGTCACGCCTTGCTAAAATATAAAATCATACATTCGATATTATTATATAGTCCTTGAAATATTTAAAAACAGCTTGCCATTGACATTCAAGCTTCCTATTATAAATTTCGTTCATCATCGGTTTAGGTTACAGTCGAGTCATCGTGACATTATTCAATAACTAAAAATGTATTCCGACTTTGTTTGGATCATTGTCATAGACAGTAATGAACAACGCTTAAAATAAATAACGTTACTTTACATGACAACATCGTACGTCTCTACCAGGCCGCAAATCCCAAGAAACTGTTGGCAAACAAATAAGCAATTTGTACATTAAATTGAGTAAAACATGAATGAATATAATATGTAGTGTGGAATAATAAATTGTTGAGGATAGGTTTACATCTAATTGTGGGCCAGGGCAAGTAAAATAAAGACGTGGATCAAGCAGGCAGCCACCAATGGCATTTCTTTTAGTAGAGAAAAGACCTCCAAACAATAATTCCACAATGATCAGTTGGTACCTTTCTGTTCTTAAAAATTAATTAAATTCGAATTATACTACAGTCTTCAATGATTTATTTGAAGGAAAAATAAGTTTTTCAACTAGCCCTGTTTGACAACCAAATTAAAATGAGTTTTTCTCAAAGAAAATGAGTTATGAGACGGTGAGTTTTAAAAGAATGTGTGGTTAAAATGAGAAATTTTTTTGCTTTTACGTGTGTAGAATATTTATCACGACAATGTATAATTGAAAATGAATTTGAAAAAAAAATTATTTTAATGATTGTCAAACAGGAGCTAATACGAATCATTGACAATATTACACATGGGACGATGAACAAGATATTGACTGTTCTCGTAAATAAGAAATAGATTGAAGAAAGTAATATAGGAAAAACAAATTTATCAACAACTTCAACTCAACTTCCCCCTCACCCCCACCCTCACCCTCCTAATTTTTGGAGTGGTTGGTGGCGGCTCGGTGGAGGAGGAGGATATGATACCTGATAGCACGAATGGCTGCAAAATGAGAAGAGAGAGCATGGAAGAAGAAATTGACTCCATGAAGGAACATCACAACTCCCGTGCACCCTAGAAAGAACTCTACCACCATTATCTTCTTCTTCTTCTTCTTCACTAAGAACAAAATTGAAGTTTTGTTGAATTTTCTGGTTATATTAAAGGAAACTAGCCGAAAACGTCTTGTGTTTGATTATATAGAGAAAGGAAAGGAAAGTGTAAATTTCTGGTGGTATGACGTGGACTTCATATCCTATATTCTCATTTTTAATAATTATTATCTTTTAGTATAGGAAACGGTCATGGAACGTACCAATTACCAACTTGGTTTTGCTTGATGCGATGTGATGTGGGTAATATTATCTTTATTTAAATTAATTTTGGCTTCAAGTTCATGGAAATTTTTGATTTGCGAATGGACCGACCAAGAAGTTTGGTGATTGGCAGTATTTGTTTTCCACTAGAATCTTTGGACATTGTTTACCCTACCACGGCTAAACAACTTTCAATCATGATTTGGTGTAAATCATAATTTACACCGTCACGTGACATTACATTATTTGACAATTTAAAAATAAAACAATTTTTTCATCCACTTATCTGTTAACAACAATGATAACGTCAACAAGAGTCATGCTATATATATGTCATGAACTACATTAAAGTTTACACTTTTTCACGTGTCTAGATCTTTCCCATTTAGAGGGTGTGTGTGGTGAGGATTAAAATTTAATTTTTAGTAAATTGTGATAAAAACTTTTGAAATATGTGATTGAAAAATTGTCTCATCAAAGTCGCGACGAATTCATCAAATAAAACAGTAAATTGTCTCATCAAAGTTGCGACGAATTTTAAGCATGCTGATATTAGACTTGTCTTATAGCAACATCCTCAGTAATACATGCCAATAGCCTCAAACCATGAACAAGTCCAAACTATTATCATGAATTCTGCGTTTAAGACACTCAAAATTCTTAAGTTATGAAGCAAACTTCCAAGACATAACCACTTAAAATATCAATAGAAGAAAAGAACCTCAGGTTATCAGTGAAACCTACTCTTAAGATGTTTTTAGAATATTGCTTAACAACTGGAATTTACTGCAATAAAAGCTGAATAACATCTCTGGCAGTAGTATTAATGTTCACTGACATCCATGGAACTATGACGAAATGCACCGCATCTCTTAACACATTCTAACAATCATCCATCTACAATACAAGGGGAAAAAAAAATCTTAACGAGGGTAGCGTAAATAAATAATTAGTTTAGCCAACAATGGCTAAAAGTCGAGCAAAGAAGCAAACAAACACCACTATGATTACCAAGTCCATGTTATAAATAGGAATACAAAAAACTTCAGCTAAAGGAAAAAGGAGAATTTGGAAATCTTCAATCCGAAAGTCAGCCAATGAGCAGAAATCACAACCCTAAACAGACAAAAGCCAGAGTCAAGAAAAGAAAGTTGGAAATGCAAGCAATTGCGGAATTTCAAAATTATTTAAAGATGCAGTTTCAAGTACAAGAAGACAAATTGCATGAATAGAAAGCTAATACACAAAGGATTCTACACTTGCTTTTCAAACAATTACTTTGCAAATGCATGTAACATGTGCACTAATAAAAATCCATGGTTCCTCAAGGAGCTCAAACATGTAACAAAGTTATGAACAAGCCATGAACATGAAGCATCATTTTTTTATGTGAAACTCAACTAGCTTTGTTCAGCATAACTTAACAGTCCAATTTAAAGACAAGGACAACTGAGATAATTGATAATATCCTCTCTGGAGTTCATTCAAGACTATTTATCCAGCATTCTCCTAGAGCCCACGTAAATAAAACTTCGCTCGAACCATCCAACAGTCATCATACATCATCATTGCAATCTGAGTGAATACCACATATTAGCATGATCTTTATATGATTAAAGCAAAAACTGTAGCTAAACAGGTAAATTTGACAAATTCAAATGTTTGACTAAGTTACCCATATAATATGATCCAGTGGTGTTGCAACTAATTTCTCTCTTTCAACAACAAAATAATAGTCGATGATTCACAATTAAGCAACAATTTCAAATCACAGAGTTGAATTCGATTAACTCAGAGCATTCTTTAGATTCTCAAGCCCAATTTAAAAGTTCATATAGATATGCTACAGAAAAATGTATATATACTATAAAAACGACTAACTATCAAAGCAAGTAACGCAGCCAACTAATACTACTCCCTCTAGTTTGCCACTTCTTCCCTTACTCTCCCCCCAAAGAATAATTTTTTAGAGGAGCATTTGTATACAGTGTTGTAGATTGCATCTTTATGTTTCCTAGTGTAACAAATGCAATTTTTTGACATTTTGAATTCCAAAGTAGCGATTGTGTAATAATCTATTGACCATGATTCTGAAAACGGACATGACAGGAAAAGTTAATAAACTGATATGCTTTTATATTGAGATGCTTCAATGACCAAGTTTTGGCTTAAAACAACTTACATAAAGATGGATTCACATCGAGCTTGCACTTACCAATCAGTCTTTCTTAATCTTTTAATACAACATTTATAATTTTTGTTTTCCAGTGTTTGTAGGTAGCATGATTAGCTACATTTAAATATTTTCTCCCAATTTGGAGGTTTTTGTCTTACCAGGGCGAGGGCTCCATGAAATCCATACAAACTATAAATACACTTACCTACTATTTTATTACATATACAAAGAAAGTTATATAGAGCACATATGTCTGAATACCAAAACTCCCTCACGACCTTCTTTTCTATCCTAAGCTCCTACTCCTTTTCGACCATTTATAACCCACTATTTTCTCAAATCTCAACTACAAATCCAACAAAACTTATGCCTAAAACCTTTGTGATGCTGTCCCTGATACAAACAAAAAAACCACTTTTCTAACTTCAGCAAACTCACTGGAAAAGTGTTCAACTATAAAGCTTCCTAATTCAATTCAATAAAGCTTATTAGCAGATATATTTTGAAATGGAGTTTTCAAACCCTAATCTTGGAGAAGATAGACATAAAATGCTTCGTTATCTCCGTTAGAATAAAGAAAAAATGACTTCACCTCCTTTTATGATCTTCATCTAGTCCTCTCTTGCCCTACAAGACGAGAAAAAAATACACCTCTTTTATTTTGAGAGAGATGTGAAAACCCAGTAAGATAACACAAAATTTGAGAGAATACAAGGTAGGTTTCGGAGGAGCAATCTCAAAGAAGTAGTTCGATGCCAACTTTCATCAACAAAAGCTATCAGAAACATATTTCCAAATGATAACTGTAATGCAATACTCTTCTCATAATTGACACGTGCCTATTAAGTCACCCCTTCCTTTTTCAGTTGAAGATCACAAAAGACCAATCGAAAACCTCAAAAATATTTAGAAGCACAAAAAATTGTTATTTTCCTAAACACCAGCCGCCTCGCTCAGGTGCTTTCACATCCCCTCTAGTAATTTAAACCCATTTTCGCTCAAGAATAAAAGAAAACCTAAATTAAGGTTATAGTTAAAAAAATATAAACACCAAATCATACTGACTGTCTACTTTGTCCAAATCATGTGCAAACATATTTTGCAGCGAGAAAAAAAAAACATAGGCATGTAACTTAAGACAAGAGATAAGTGCATAAAAACAATTTCATATACGTATATTTCGAAATTAAAATACCTTCGAGCGTCCAAGCATGGCTTCGAGGAGAAACAGATAGCATCGAAGTGAGCAATGCAGAGGCAGTTGCAGTGTGGTACGGTAGCATCGACACTGCGCTAATACTTCTCATCTCCACCGGTGACCTAGTACACACATATATGGTGGATATATAAATGAATAATAAAAACGTAATTCGCTATTGGATAAACTTGGTGAAATACGTTTGTATAACCTGAAAACACGAGCGGTGAGGGGGCTTTGAGATGAGGGGCGAAAGGGAGAGGTAGAGGCCCTGGGCTTGGCTCCAGCAGAGAACCTGGCTGCAGCGCTTCGGGTGGATGTTGTGGCGGAACGAAGGCAATACCTAGCGGCGACGGCGGCCATCGTAGACGATGCAAGTGAGACAGTGAGTACAGATCTTGTGCGCCGATGACGAATGTAGGGTTCTATTGGGGTTTTAGCTTAGGGCCAATAAATTATCAATTGTACCAATAATCACTATCTTTAGCTATCACAAAATAAATTCGACAAATTTGATATTTGTCAGGTTTCACCGGGCAAGGATTACCCGCTTAATCGAATATTCGGATCGAGAATGGAACGGGTACGGGTAATGGGTACCTCGTCTCACCCCCATTTAATTTTTTTTATTTTTTTCTTTAAAGTTTAATACTTTAAATGAAAAATTTTACGAAATTTCAATAGATATGATAGAAAATGGCAATTAAAATTATTTATCTAAAATTAAATGAAAAATTTCACGAAATTTCGTTAGTTCTAATAAAAAATGACAATTAAGATTATCTAAAAAATATAACAAATAATAAAAGTTTTAGTTTATCAAATATATTTGAAAATTTTAAATTTTAAAAATAAATAAAAGTTTTTAAAAATATATTATTATCTCACTTTAATGAATAAGGATAATAAAATGAATTATTAAAAAAATTAAAAGAAAAATTGAGTAGTAAACGGGACAAAAGCCCCACCGGGTAATGGGACGGGTACATGGCGGGAAATTACCTTGCGGGGAGGGGGATGGGAAAGCCGCCCTGCACCGTCCTGTTGCCATCCTTACTCATCCTCGCCAAAGTTTAAAATGCCAAAAAAAATTTCACTAAACTCATCTAAATATTCAACGTTATTTATTGGAATAATACTCATTTCATACCATTTTATGGAATTGGTAATGTGACTATCGAAATACACATGTAGCGTCTCGTCATGTCATTACCAAATTGCCACATAAGAAAGCTCTTTCCATTACTCACTAAAATTAAAAAAAACCTATTTGATTGCTCACTGAACTTTGTGGTGGTTGAATTTTGGCCACTAAGCTTATAAAAATTACATTGATTTGTTATTCGCTAAAAAATGTGTACTGTGATCGTATGTGTCGATTGTAAGTAATAAAGTGAACAAACGAGTCCAAATTGCCAATCTCACGAGAAATGGTTATACAATTACACAATAGTTAACTTTAGTTTTAACAACGAAACATACAATAAATTTGAATTTTGCAAATGATGAAAATAACTTAAAATTCTGCAAAAATAATGAAAAGATCAAATAATGAAATTCAGGAAAGATCTTATGTTTATATCTTTTTGTAATTCCGTTGACTTAAATAAAAAGTTGTCATATATGATAACTATTGCAGTGAATAGAAATACCATTACTCTTTTAATCACCACATTCATCATTTCCTACAATAGACAACTATTTTATCGTAGAATTCAAAAAAATAGATTATAGGTTTTGTAGTGTTGCAATTAGTTACAAATACACTCACTTTTCAATTCAAGCCAATTACAATGTCCATTTGTATAATTTTCCCATATTTTTAGGCCAACCTTATGGACCCGATGAAAAATGTTGAGGCTTGAACCGGTAAATTTAGCCCATATTTGACTCCCATTAAATTTTAATTCATTTTTCTCTCATTTTATCAACCATACATTCTTTTAATAAAATAATATTACACATTCTCCTTAACACACACACACACACACAACAACGCCTCAATTTATTGAAATCTCAATTGAATAAGAAATCAACAAGTCCAAATAGGGGTGGCCACGAGCAGAGCGAGCTAGCTCATGAGCCAACCCGTTAAGCTCGGCTTGGCTCATTGTATGACTTCTCTTTGCCTCATGTGAAAGCAATCTTCTTTTGTCTTTGCTTCATGGCTCTACCTTGCTTGTGAAATCTTTGATTCATGGCCGGAGATAATTACTATGTGGAATCCTGGAGAGAGGACCGTTAACTACACTCTTTGAGTCATTTACTAAGCTCTGAGCTTTTGGGCTCGCTAATATTTTTTTCAAAAGGAAAAGGCGAAAATGGTTATTTAATTTTATTTAAATATTTAGATATGATCGGTTGAATGAAAAATTAAAGCATACAAATGTTTTGTTTTCAAGCTTAATAAACATGAAATATCCATTTGGAAAATACAATAATTAATAATACATAATTACAGACGGGCCTCACGAGAAGGATCATGAAACTCTTGAGACTTTGGTGGCGAAACCAACTCGGCTCATGATGTTAAAAATGAATCTAGGCTTAGCTCGTGAGTGACCTGACTCAATTGCCACCCCTAAGTTCAAATGAAGAAGTAAACCTTATACAAGTAACACCAGAAGAAAAAGAGAATGGCATTTTCCTTTGTTTCATGTAAGTCGAAAACATTAATCCAGACTTATACTAAGTTTCCGATGCCTAGAGCAGCTTCTACTTCTGCTCATCTTCCCTATTACATTATTTAGCAGTGGAACACAAAGTCCCTGAGAATCTTGAGGATACTTTGATGCATCTGGCTGAGACCTTAGGCTCCCATGTGGTCCCATGACCGTGTTTGGGCAATGCATGGTTCCTATGTTCCCTGGCCTGATTCCAATTAGCCTGCCTAGTGATACACTTTGGTCCGGGAAGAAAGATGCTGTGGACTGTAAGACATCACAATAGAAACATTGCCACCAAAATTTCGAGTTAAGAAAGAAAGACTGTAA
This sequence comes from Fraxinus quadrangulata, assembly GCA_903798255.1. NCBI lineage: Eukaryota > Viridiplantae > Streptophyta > Magnoliopsida > Lamiales > Oleaceae > Fraxinus > Fraxinus quadrangulata. Next base: position 22,268 of record CAIGRB010109030.1, read on the forward strand.
AATAATTTCTGCTATGTTTACTCATTGGTAAAATTCAGTCATTTGTGAAAGGGATAAAAATCAGACATAACTTTCCTCTTAATAAGATTGACCTTTTAAGATGGAACCTCAAATCTTAACATGGTATTAGAGTCCGTTAAGTTCCAAAAAGCGACTCAATCCGATTAAGATTTAAAAAAATTGAGCTCACGAATTTCAAGATCAGTTTGCTCAAACGAGCCACCATCTTACGGGGACATATTAAGGGATAAAAATTCCACATCGAATAAAGATAAAAATATAGACCAATTTATAAAGGATCGTGTTACTCCTTTTAATAAGATTGACCTTTTAAGATGGAACATCAAATCTTAACAATTTGTTTCTATTGTTTAGTAAGTCTGTCAAGTATCACTAGCAAGAATCCAAGATTTAAATGATTAATTGAAATATTAGATCCCCACTTGTTTTTCAAGAACTATAATTAATTCGAAGGGGAAAGAAAGGGCATTTGCACATAAACGTGAATACGCGAACTCTGCTTTCACTTGAGCTTGTGACAGACTATGAAAAACATAGGGAGTTGAATAATTTTTTTTTTGAAGGAAAAAGGAAGTGCACATCTTCAAATGATGAAATCAAGAATGAGATGTTACCTCGGTGTCAAGATTAGAGGACGAGTACGATGAATAACTTGATGAAGGAATTCTGTGAGAAGCATAAGGTACTGCTTCTGCAGTCACAGCTGCAAATCTCATGTTCATGTTTCCAAGTCCAAGTGGCCATCCATTGGGAATCCCATTGTTCTGAGGTGATTAAGAAACCAATATTGGGACTGATTAACAAAGTCTATGACTCACAATTACTCCACTTTTTAATTAATTTTGCTAAACGACACATTGTCGAATCAAATTATGAAGAAATAGCCGTGTTAATTGAAGAAGTTGGATTATAACATACCTGTCTAAGCATGGTGCATCTAATGGAGGTCCTTCTCTGGGAAGAAAGATGAATACCGGTGAGGACCACAGAATTGTAGGCGAAAAGTTGATGGAAAGACTCGGAAAATATCGATAAGTCCCTTTATTTTCAGTTTAATTAGTTGGTTAAATCACAAATGCCACACTATAGATATATATATATTTCAAACAACAGTTGAGTATATACAAGGTTTTTATGTAATTTAGGAGGTGGCTTAGCAGTTAGGTGTTGAGTCAATTCAAGAATAATATACAACTCATTGTGAGCAAGAATTGTCCCTCTTGGATCCATCAATAGTAGTGCATAAATTGATAGGCAAATAGATGACAATGTAGAATAGCTCACATTCAATCTGGTTGTTGAATCCTATCAAGTCTCCACTAGGTTTTTGATTGGTTTGCAATTTGTCACTGTTCATTTACCTGATTTTACATTTATGCGACTTTTTTAAGAGTATCTTTATATGAGATGATCGAACTATGAAAAATAGTGTAGTTATTGTGAGATTCGAACCTCAAAATTCTAACACCATTGGATATTCAACACGGAAAGCTACATTCGTCAATGCCAATTTGTATGAGCGCATCTTTACAACTAATTTTTCTAGGATTATATAGGCGTTGCTTCTTTGATCACATCAACAATATCGTCACTAATATGAGTACAGCAACTATTGCTAGCTCCAATTATTTGAATACACATCAATTCTTGAGCCCCACTGTCAACATGTATCTCAACCAATGAGTACATAAAAGAATAATTGTATAGTTCTTCTTGAGTTTAATAGATAATTCTTACAAACCCTTAACTTCAATAACTTAAATACCAAAATAATAATAATAATAATAATAAAATATCCTTCTAGCCAAGCCATTTTAAAGTTTTAAAGTAAAGTAAGCTCAAGTTGTATCTTCTCAAAGAATAAACGATCCTTCAAAGCCTTTAAAGGAGAAAGGCGAGGTTTTAATTCTTGACGAAAATCATGTTGGAGTAGTGAATTGATCAATTTTACCTCCTTCTTTGTCAATCAATTTTACGCTCCTTCTTTGTCAATCAATTTTAGGGCCCTTCAATTTGCAATGCCTAGATCTACAAAAATACTAGAACCAATGAATGGTGACAAATTGACAATGCATGACAGCATGAGCACTGAACCAAAAATCTAATAGAGATATTTCATAGGATTGAACAACCACATTGAATGTGAATCCTATGCTTGACCCCTATCAATTTATGTACGTATTGTTAATCTCTGAGAGGGACAATCCGTAATCACAATGAGTTGTAAATTATTCTTGAATTGACTTGACACCTAACTGCTAGAACATCTCTTGCGTACGCAATTTTCATTTATGCATCAGTTGTTAGGAATATTTTTGCAATGCGATCAGATATAATATTACACCTGTGACTATGCAATCGGAGTAGTATTTGGTCAGCACCAAGATAAAGTACACCATGTGATTCATTATCTAAGCCGGACTTTAATTGACGCGCAGTTGAACTATGCCACTATTGAGAAAGGAGTTGCTAGCTGTGGTGTTTGCCTTCGGCTATTTTCGATTATATCTCATTGGATCAAAGGTGATTGTGTTGACTCAAGTTTCACGAAACAGAATATTGGATTCACTAATCAAGTACCGGATATACAGAATAGATATCGTATAAGTGAAATTTTTGCAGACAGAAAGGTGAACTGAACGAAGATTTTATGCAGACAAAAATTTTTGTATGCAGATGATTCTCGAGTGTCTAGAGAAAAGTGGAAAACGAGTCACTTATAGGCTCATAAAATTGGTAATTTGCCCATTAACTAATGACAATTACAAGAGGAGTTTCAATAGTTTCAAAATGAAAAGTCACTTGAAGAAAAAAAATTAGCAAAACGTAGGCTTTTATAAGGGGCCAATTTTTTATCAATCCGGTCCGACATTCGTGTACACAGGTCGTGCCCGCACACAAGTTCAAGGTCCAAAGCCTGTTTCGGTCCGTGATTTGTACCCCCGCGCGCGCACGTGTAGAAAGCCTCTATACTACACATGATTACACCATTCAAAAGCGTAATCCTTTATAAAGTGATTTTATTTTTCTTCAACTTTCTGTGTGGGACAAACTTATTTTT
>CAIGRB010109049.1:20392-45448 GCA_903798255.1 Fraxinus quadrangulata
CCAACAAAAAAAATGGTAAATGAAAGAAAAGCTCACCCCATTTTGATGAGCTCTCTCCACAAGCTTGGAAGGAGACAAGAATCCGTCACTGCATGTTGTGTGACAGTGAAATTCAAAGATAAGTTTTTCCTTTGGCTGGTACCATTGCACCCCAAAATCATCCAAAACTGAATCAAAAAGACTCATTGAATTAAAGCTATTATCATTAGACCGGTCCAAGAAAACCCATTCACGGATTGATTTGTACGCCACTGTTTGTTCAAGGGTCATTTTCCTCTTGGCACCGCCTCTCTTCTTTTTCTTCTTTTTCTTAGAATTATTATTGTTGCTATTAACAATTGGCTTTTTGGAGCTTTCTTTATCCGCCATCATTTGATTTTGAGAGAAGAAGGAAATAAATGGCAATGCAGAGGCAGGAGAAAAATTAAGGAGAAGAAGAAAAGAACTGTTGGCTTTTTTGGACTGTTGAAGTCTAGCTGTAGGATCTGTGTGTAGGGTATATATCTACTGTAGGGTATATATCTATCTATGCGTTTGGTATAATCATAGAAATTGGAGAGGATGCCTTTAGAGGGTTTCTCTGAATGGGACAGTCTCTCAGGGAAATTTTCTTTTCTTTTTCTTCTTTTCAATTTTAACATGAAAATGTAGCATAGATTCCTTATCAAACAAGCAAAGCAATAAGTGTAAATAAGAAGAAAAAGAAAAAGAGAGAAATTAAGATTCTTGATTGCAATGGTTGTATCAAAATGGACCTACTAACTTAGGACTTGTTTGGCATAGATTATTTGAAAATATTTTTTTCTTATACTTATTTTCAGTCCTATATTTTCGCAGTTTAACAATTTGACACATACTTTTTCGTTATTTTTTAACACACTGCCGCTAAAAGAATCAATTTTCACTTCGAATAAATAAAAATTGAGATTTGACATTCTACTAGGGGTCAAAATAAGTCTGATTCAACCCTAAACGAAATAGAAACACTCTACATAAGGCTAGCTTTGATAGCTAATTAAGATTTGGGCTCGATCTTCCCGTCAGCTAATCATATATAGAACAATTTACAAATGTACACTTTTTGTAACAACCCCTATCGCAAGACATGATATAATTTATTTACATAAGCAAACTAGCTTCATCTAATTCGACTTTTAGCGCACGTTTGACCCCCATTATTCCACATTATAATAAGAGGAATGGTAACTTTTTAAAGAATATGTTGTTAAAAATGAAGATTTTTTTACTTTACATGTAATATTTTTCTATTAGAGGATGTATAATTGATAAGAAGATGGAGAAATGAATTATAATTTAATGGAGAATAATGTGGGGCAAGCAGGGCTAATGTGCTATACCATTAATCTAAACATTCAAATACAATTTGAATTACTATGAATGTGTTTGGGAAGTATTTATAAAAACATTAAGCCTATGTTTAAATCGCATTAAAATTTTTATTATCATTCTTCTACTAATTTTTAATTATACATTTTTCAATAAAATAATATTTTTTATTACATCAATATTTTTTTTAACTATTAATTTTTCATCAATCTATTATTTTAAATATATTTTTCTAAAATAACGTGGCTCAAGCGCATCCTAACTTTCATTTTCGCTCTATTATTACTTTTATCGTACAAAACCTTTTAATCCTTTGGGTAATTTAACTTTTGTCCAGTGGTTCTCTTCAAAAGCCTGCCACCCTGACCTTGATCCTGCCACTCCTCTTTTTCACATTTCTATTTTCAGACACGACGTGACGTGGGCAATCTTCTTTTCCTCAGTAAAGTTTTCAGAGAGAACATGACAAATTAACAACATTAAAGAATAAATTTCTATTATTTAAGATTATGTATTTAAGAATAATGTTATTTGTATGTATTAATGTATAAATAGATGATGTGAAAAATGGAAAAAGAAAAAGGAAAAGAAAAAAAAGTCCGTTAATATAGTCAATCTTTACACAATAATGTAAATTAACATTACTCTATATTTAAACATGTTCATTGTCACCAATGATTCTTGCTCGAATTAATGTATATTCTGAAAATATCATATTATGTACTGATATCCAAAAAAGGTCTCCTTCATCATTTGTTAATTAGGAATCATAATTGCGTCTCGAGACGAGATATTTCTTATTCCCTTTCAACGACCAAGAGGAGAGATGGTTCATTGTTCTTCACGGCTTTTTAATTACTTGAATTAAAATCTTCATTATTTATTCGATATTTGAAAAAAAAAAAAAAAGGATAATTGGGTTGGAGTGGGGTGTGGGGCGTAGGAAAAAAAATGGTGGCTGAATGACAGATGGTCTAATCAGATGTAGGATGCAGAAGGCCCCCTCTCTATAGAAATGTCATTGCTGATTTTACAAGAGACAGCATCAATGCAGTATATTTGGTATTGCTCTCTCTCTCTCAGACAGCATCAATGCAGTATATTTGCTCTCTCTCTCTCTCTCTCTCATGTGAGACAGTGAGAGAGATACATACAGTGTATTTGTACATATTTTTAACTGTCCATAACCACCGACCAAACAGCTCCCAATTCAATTCGATTAATTGGTTGGCCCACTCCGTTTGCGTTCAGTTTCCTACTCAATTAATCTCAACGTGTCAACTTGTCTATATATATATATATATATATATATATATATAGCATATGAAGAAATTGGTGATCGGTCGTAGGCTTGGAACGAGGCAGTCCCCATTACTTTTTTTAGGGAGCAGTGGGTCGTATCTCAGCAATTCTACTAACGGATCGGATTCAAGAATGAACTAAAAGAGTTTTAAATCGAGCTAATATGTAAAAGAATAAAATTTCAACATAAACTATTTTTTACATATAAATTTATTTTATATGTTTTAATGAGTTGGTGTTGATCGAACTAAAGTCCAATCATGTATAAAAAATAAGAATTTTACTACTTGTACATAAAAAAAATGTACAAAATAAATTACATAATATGATGTGGAGGAAAAATATTGGATGAAAAAATTGACCGTGCTTTAAACTGGTTAATTGTAGAGTATCATGTGACATTATGTAATATATTATGTAAATTTTGATTTACATATAGCAAGATTTGAAATAAAAAAAATGTTAGATCTACACCCCCAAGTGTACATTTACTTTGACATTTGATTTGTTGTTAAAAAATGATTGAAAAGAAAATTGTTTATTTTTTAAAACTGTCTAATGGTATGTTGTCACGTGACAGAGTGTAAATAATGATATAAAGAATAATGTACATATAGCATAATTGATCTGAAATATATGTTATTGGATCCAATCATGTTTGGTGTACCTCATAGTGTACACTTTGCTACGTATTAAGCTATCATCCGACAGTTTTTAAAAATATATAAATTTTTTACCAATCACATCTTGTCAACGAGAATGATGTACAAGTGACTTTATTATATTGGATCTATCATTAAGCGTCGACTAATATTAGTCATACAATATCTACTATTTTAAAACTCGATTTCTTTCGGAAATTCTATCATCCCATTAAGGGAAGCGTCTTTCGGATATTTGATTTAAAAATTTTACCTCAATTTTCTTTCAATAAATCAATATTCAATTTAACTTATTACAGTATTTACTTGTAAGCAATTATTTCAAGAACAGAACTCAACCAAACATAAAAGAAGAAACTCCTTATCTACAAGAGGGTAAAAGGCAAGAGGAGAGTTAGCGGCAGATAGCGTAATCAAGAAAAAGATGACGAGTTTCTCCATAGCCTCGCCCTGTACCATCCATTTCCCTTCAAAATCGGCCATTTCAAAGCCCTCTTCTTCCTCCTTTAATGGCATTCGAATTGCGCATTACTGCCCACCCAGCGCCTTGTCCACTCGGATTTCACACACTTCTTCTTCTACAGTGGTTATGATGGCGAAAAGAGAAGAGGAATTGAAAGAAATCAGAACCAAAACTACCGAACAGCTTAACGATGAGATTGTCGACCTCAAAGGAGAGCTCTTCATGCTCCGCCTTCAACGCTCCGCTCGTAACGAGTTCAAGTCGAGCGAGTTTCACCGAATGCGCAAAAGGGTACTCTCTACTTTTTTTTTTAAGTGAATGTGTATTGACTTCTTTTGCCATTCTTAGTTTTATGGCATGCTTGATATAGAATATTAGACAGCACTCTTCCGAAAGAAAAATAAGTTAAAATCTTGTTCTGTAAAGAAGATTAGCCTGTCTTAATTTGTTGTTTGAATAGAAGGGAAGTAGACTTCAGATTTTAATTAATTAAGTTGTCACAAAGCTTGAATTTTGATGTTTTCAGGTTTTCAATTGATTTTGAGGTTGGGATTTGGGAAGTGAAACGAAATGAAGAAAAAGATTGTGAAGCTACATATATTAAAAACTGAATTTTGTCTGGCTATTAATAATTTTTAATGGCAAATTGGTAGTGTGATCCAGAAATGAAGAAAGATTGGACACTTTGAAAAGATTTCAACTTCAAATACATAAAATGTTTAGATGGAGTTCTTGAGCTGTTGGCACTCTATTCTTTCAGTTTTTTTTCCCTGATTGGTATGAATAAAATCCTAATTTAAATCTGCAGTTGTGAATCATTATTGTTTCTAGATAAGGTGCTTGATATTCTCGAGTTTGTTGACATGCTTCTACATTTTGTTGCTCCGATGTCGTCTCATTATAAGTACAGAAGTTGACGGGTATAGGGTTCTCACTAAAAATTTCTAGTAGCAAATGGTTCTTCAATCTATCTTCTCATAATTATGTTAAGCAGCTGCAATATTGTATATAGACTTAAAGACTACTTTCCATGTTGGATACCTTTTTATTGTTGAACTACCTTGTCTAAAAGTTTGAGTTTGTTACAGAGCAGACAATTGCTTTTTTATCGATAATCTCCCTCATGCATAGGCCAGATTCCATTTCACCATCAAAAGTCTTAATCCATGGGCATTTTTATAAGTATGTAGTGGTAAGACTTAACTTTGAACCTTAATCGTATCATGTTGAACCACCTCTTTATAAGTTATACTTAAAGAAAGGAGACAAACTAATTCTTATATTAAGTACTTCAATTAACACCAGTGTCTTTCCCTATGCAAGGACATGAGCTGGATGCACACTGGTACTGATTTCAGCTTCAACAGAGAAAATTTTCTTAGTTAAGATTAGTTAATGAAAGATTTTATATGGAGTTTCTAGTTGTACTTAGTTGCTGCTTGTGGTTCAAACTGAACCATGTTGCCTGTAGAATTCTACATATGTGAAGACTTCTTGTGTATGCCTGAAAGTATTACATGATACAAAGTATTACCAAATACTGCACTCATTTTAGGCTCATTGTGTGTGTTTCTTGTTCAAACCACACGTCCAAGTTATATGGGTCTGTTCTCTTTACCATTTTCAAGTCATTTTCTATTTTCGATTTTCCAAAACAGTGAAAATGCGTTCTCTTTTCTATTTTCGGAAACGCGTTTTTGAAAATGAGTTAAAAATTTATGAAGAAAACTCAAAACGACAAATTTGTTGTTTTCAGTGTTTTCAGTTATAATCGAGCCAAAATTTTTCAAAACAATTTTTCAAAATGCTAAAAAGAACACATTTTCAACAATCTCAAAATGGACACTCAAAACACAAAATCCAAAATGAATTTAAAACTCAAAACATAAAACTGAAATACAAAGAGAACAACCCATAATATATTGAACAGATAAATTAGTGCCGCCTCTACTGCTCTGATACTTTTACATTTAGAAGACTAACATCAAGTTGAATAAGGTTTACATGGTAAATAATTGAGAAGCTTGCTTCTTTGATTCTCTTCACTTGAGGAAGGATAAAGGACTATGTATTTTTATTAGAATCCTTGGATTTACTAGGGTTGGTTCTATTAAGTCTTCTCTTCTTAACTTGAAGATCCCTCCCTAATCAGACGCCACTTTCATGCTACTTTCTTTTATGATTTTATTTTTAAGCTTTCACTTTTCTCTCTCTTATTTGCCAGTTTAGTCACTTATTTGTCTTTGAACAAATTATCTCTAATTTGAAAATAGATTGCCCGCATGCTCACTGTGAAGAGGGAGAGAGAGTTGGAGGAAGGAATTAACAAGAGGTTGTCAAGAAAGCTCGACCGGAAATGGAAGAAAAGTATCGTTCCTAGACCACCTCCATCTCTTAAGAAATTACAAGAAGAGGAGGCAGCAGCAGAAGCCAAGGAATCGGCATGAGTTTCACTAGACCTTTTCTTTTGAGCAAATTCATGCGCCTCTCTTCTTTTGTCATCCATTTCTTCTTTTCAAGTTTTTGATACCAAGTGTAAGGTTTTTAATTGTAGCTCGATTTGTTTCAAACTGATCTGTGTGCAATTCCGCATGCTTGTTACATCGTTGTGGATTATATACACATTTATTTTCAGTTTTGGTGCGTACAAAGGGAACTTTCCCATTCCGGTAAAGGAGAATGTGTTCTGCCATCGACTAGCTCTCTTTAAACCATGTATGCTTAAATCTGCGGTGCCAAACACGTATTTATTGAGGTCTGCTTTAGTTTGTTTCAGTTGATAAACCGTCTTACGAGCAATATATTAAGTTCAATCAATCTTGACATATGGAGGTTCAATTTCAGTTAATTATGAATTTTGATTTTGTTTAGAAACTCAATTGCTGCTAAAGTGGGCCAGATCATAACCTGAGTCTTGTCCAAAATGTCCGGGTCAAATTGCTTATTTTAATTTGTAATAAGAATGTGCAAACAGTTAAACTTCAAAGAGAGCCTATTAAAGTTGTGTAACTTTAAAAACAGAGATAAAATTGTTACGTCTCAAAATCGAAGCTCAAGAAGAAGCCTACACCTCAAAACAGGAGCTCAAGAAGAAGTCGAAGTACTATGTAAGTGGCCAAATTCTTGAAGCCGAAGCATAGACAAGTAGATGAAACCCTAAACTGAAGCACTATTTAAATAGCTAAAGTTCTAAAGCCTAAACACTATATGAGAAGTCAAAGAAGAAGTCGAAGCTCATCACACCTAAGACATCCAATACGAAGTTCCCTTTGGCTGAAGTCCTGACTCGAACTCGAAGCGCCCTTAGGCTGAAGCCCTTCTTGTTATTTAGAAGATTTACAGGTAATCTTTAGAAATGATTGATATAACATTTGTAATAATGAACGTCACGATTATCAGCTTAGGGTACAAGGTGGCTGACTAGTTGTCAATGTCTTAAATGCATAGCAGATTGAGTGACGTGAAACTTTGGCATGAGAGATGAGGTCACGTGACTCTTATCCAACGACTACTACGTCAGTAAGAACTCTATAAAAGCTCACAATTTATGTCATTTGAAGAATAATGCAATTCTTTACACTTGAAACCACACTCAATTTTCTCTCTTGCTTATTCAACATTTATTTGCTCGAGTTAGATTAATCTATTTTCGTTGAGTTGTTTATGATTTTTTGTTTATATGCAATCATCTTAAATCATAGTCTGTAGTTAAACATTTTGGTCTCGTGCCGTAAAATATCTCCCACGTTCATAAACGACATCCTTTTCCGTCCGAATCTCCTGTTAAAACATGTTGGAATTTATTTGCGCGGACCAACATTTGTTGTCCACGTAATCATTACAAAAAGCGGAGTCAACAAAAATAATTTCTGACAGTAGAAATTGAATCTAAACTATAAATGATTTATCATAACAATTCTCCGTTCAAGAATATTGTAATTCGAGATAGTTACACCACGTCAAATGCACACGGAAATATCACCGAATTTCAAAATTGCAAATTGCAAAATGTTCCATTATCGAATAAGCACACGAAAAAAAGGAGTAACTATCACACAACATAACTAAGGAGAAAAAAACCGGCAAAAAGCACGGGTACACAACTGGTTGCTGAGATATGGGACAAAATCAAGCTTGGCTGATCAGGCAACCTATTAATAGAAATCGATAAACTTGTTTGGTTTATATCTGTTAGCTCATCGTCCTCCGGATAACTCAATAGCACTCTGATTGTGAATTGAGTGGTCTACCCATTCGAATCTTCTCTGTAATCTCTCGTACTCATGCCTCCGTGTCACCTCAACGTGTTGCCATTCTTCCCACCTCTCTGCAAGTCCATCTCCTTCAAGCATCCGGACGACCTCTGACATTGCTGGGCGATCTCCCGGTGATGATTGAGTACAAAGCAATGCAACCTGAATCATCATCTCGACTTCTTGGATATCGTAGTTTTTGTTTAGGTTGCGATCTACGATAGAATCCAAACTTTTCTCTCTTTGCAGTTTCTTAACCTTCAAGGCAATGTACAGAAGATTAATTGAGGAACAAAGGAAGTCAAAAAATATCCAACATATCAGTGGAACTTGGAAAGAGTAGAAATAATTGCTTAATTCTTAACTAGTATCGCAAGTAAAAGTTCTCCTACCCTGCTATCTACTATCCTACCATTAAAACTAAATAACATTAGCCTAACTCCGAAAGCAATGATGAACCAAAAAGAAATCAGAAAATGAACAAAGAACACAGAGTTAAAGTGCTTCACCCGCACCATCAGAGTAGCATCCACTTGCTGCTGCAGAATTTTTACAAAAATGGAGGAGATGACAAGGTTTTCTCACAAGAAAAAACAACCCCTCTATAAGTCCATAGCATAATGTTGGAAACAAGGTCAATCCACAAGCTGCTAGCTTGGTCCATTGGCTCATATTGAGACGAGCCATGGGCCGAGCTAAGCTCAAATTTTTTCTCGAGCCCACGAGTCGGCTAGTTTTTTGGCTCATGGGCCTGCTTGTTTTTGGGCATGTGTTATTAATTTCTTAAAAAAATGAGTTAATTCGTGGGCTCATGGACGGCTCAGCTCTGACCATGATGCTCACGAGCCAAATGGGCGAACTGAGCCTATTTTGTGGACATGAGTCAAGCTCGGGTGTCTAAGGGCCAAGCAGAGCTCCATCTCTAACTGTATAATTAGGCTCCACACAACCCACAACTCACATTGAAGCCACTACTACCATCATGGGCACCATTTTCACTTCCACCAAAACTCGCCACCACCCCAATGTAAAATGTATAACAAAAGACAGACCAACCATCCGTGACCTAGACTCCTCCACCACCATTGCCACGTGCACATGAAGTCCATCAGAAACTGCGACATACACTCCTAAACTTGCCACAGGTACAACTCCGTCAATGAGGGAAACCCATTGATCACCACATAGCACCATCATCCCATGAACTTTGATGCAAGTATGTCCAACTGTTAGTGTAGGTAGATGCATGTAAACATGTGCATAAGCAGACAGATAGGTTGATGAAAATATACTCATAAAAACACATAGTAGACATAAAGAAACGCACATGCATGAGAGAAAATTAAAGACATGCAAATAACATGTGATTGTTAACTTACATGGTCAAGCAGCAAAACATCGTCTTCTTCTTCCAAGCGCGAGAAGTCTATAGCCCGCTGGCCTGTTACAAGCTCTAAAAGCATGATACCATAGCCAAAAACATCCGTCTTTTCTGATGATTTTCCAGTTGACAGGTATTCAGGAGCTATGTGACCCATTGTACCACGAACTTGAGTTGTAACATTAGTCTTTCTCACATCAACTAACTTTGCCAAGCCAAAATCACCGACGACTGCTTCAAAATCTTCGTCCAGCAAGACATTAGCAGCTTTAACATCTCGGTGAATAATTTTAGGATTACAATGCTCATGAAGATACTCTAATCCACGTGCTGTGCCTAATGCCACATGTCTTCTGGTAGACCAATCGAGAACAGGCTCCCCAGGTTTGAGCTCTGTATCATAATTCAAAATAATTATTAAGAAGATTGAAAGTGCTTGCCAAAATCAATCTACTGCAATTTCTAAATAAAAAATAAATCATCTCAAAAGCTGTAGAGATGAACAAATTACGAAACTCAACTTGCACCAATCTTGTGCAGTTACTTTTTGGGGATGTAAATTACCAGAAACAATTATTTTTCACAATGCTATACATAAAGATTTGGTGAAATCCATAATCTACAATTTTAATCTAACTTAACTTAAACCTTAAGCATACGAAAACTAGAGGCTTCTTGCTAAATTTGAAAGGGTTTATCATTTATGAGCATCTCAAGGTAATTTGCTCTCCTGCATTTTGCTTTCATATTTAATTAAAAAAAATATAAGGGCTTATACGAAAAATAAAAACGATTTAAATTAATGTAGTTTCAAGAGAGATATATCATATAAGATTTACAAAAGACACGTCTTTTTTTTATCAGCCATATTCGGTGAAAGAAAGAAAGCAGAGTTCAAATGTGTATATCTCCTTAATGGTAAATCAATCATTAATAATATATGGGTTGACTTTCATGGAAATAAATTATAGGATCTGCAACTGCTATGATGGATTATGAATGTAATACAACAATACCTCGTAGACGAGAGGCAACACTTAAGTTTTGCATAAACGGATAAACTAGAAGGCGTTCTGTCGGTGTAGTGCAAAATCCAATCAATCTTAAAAGATTTTTGTGAACAGCCACACTTATCATCTCAACCTCACGCTGGAATGCTGCATCTCCACCAGGACTCTCGAAATCAGTCAAACGTTTAACAGCAACTTTCGTGTCATCTCCAAGCACTCCTCTATAAACCTTCCCAAAACCTCCTTGTCCAAGAACATTTTTTTCATTGAAGTAGTCTGTAGCGAGCTGCAACTCTCTCCATGCAAATCTTTTCAACTGCCCAAATTCAATCCTTCGGTCAACTTCACCTGTGCAATCAAAAAGGAAAAATCAACAAAATTAGCAGATCAAATGTACTTTGAATTTTGAATTTCCTAAATTTGAAAAAATATTTCCAAATTCCAATAGACAACTGGTGTAAATCAAGCGCATAAACAAAACTAATAAAAAATTGAATTGACAGATTACTGTGGGAAATATCTGTTTTTTCTCAATACAACCAGCAGTTCAAGAGACATAACTGGGAACAAGTACATTGGAAATCTCGTGGCATTTGTATCAGTTGGAATTTGGAACCATTTTGTCTAAAAGCTTAAGCTGTTAAAGAGAGAATGTGTACATCTATTTAAATTATGTCTTCAATAAGCCCCTCCCTTGCAGACCGAGTTTATTTTTTCATTAAAGGTTTGCAATGTGAACTATTTTAATAAATGGGTACCTAACAGTAAAACTCACATGGGAACTTTGCTTGCTTTGATATCATGTTAACCACCTCATCTAAAAGCTTAAATTGTTCGAAAGGGCACACAGTTATTTATTCAAATTTAGTCTTCTACATTATTTAAGATTATCAAAATAAGCAACACAAACCTGCAACATCTACAAAAACTTCACGCCTATAGCCTTTGTGCCTACTCTTCCACATAAAGTACAGGAGAAAACCTCCAAGAAGAAGCATAGCAAGGAGGGCAGCAACAACCCCAGCAATTACACCAGTCTTTGATTTATGTGATTTACCTGCAAAGATGGCAATCTATGACTTTAATGTAAAAAAATTACTTATATCTTATTTGAAGCACTTGTTCAATCTTCTTGAGGTTTTATTTTCCATTTTCAAGAAACACACATATTCACTTGTACAGCTCCTTTGTTCAGACCTCCTGACATTCTACAACCTAGAGAAGCAGTAGTGTTTCACAAGGTGCATATATGATGCATATTTTCAGAATGTAATGTTTCTACATTTACCTCCATCATTAGATTCACAAAGGTGGGCAGCATTGATGCCACAGTTCAAGTGGTTCCCTGTAAAACTGAAACGAGCAACTTAAACTGATTTCAATCTAGAAAACTGGGTGGAGGAGAGCAAAGGTGATAACATCAATTAATATCATAAGCAGCAGTATCGCCCATCCATATGCACACGCACGCACACATACATTTATGTGTTTACTTATATGTACATGTAAATAATAGAGAGTCCATACTTGTATCTGGAAACCTGAAATAATTGCTCATGTATTTGGCCACTAAAACCATTCGAAGCAAGCTGGCTGCAAAAAAAAAGTTTCATCAGTGCCATACAAAACAAAATAGATAGACATGAACGATTTTATTGCCTAAAGTAAAAAATTCCATTGGAGGGGCAATAAGGCTCTGTAAACTTGCCATAATATACTAATCATACAAGACTAAACACTTACATGCTAACCAAGTTCGAAAGATTTGACAGTGATTCAGGAATCGATCCTGTGAGATTGTTTTGACTTAAAATCCTGCTTGCATGAACAACATCTTACTTCTGAAGAAATTAAAATGGGGAATATGCTGATGAAATTCTTACAGAATGCTTACAAATATGCGAGCTTCTTCAGGTTTCCAAGGGAATTTGGTATTTCTCCAGTTAAATGGTTATTTTCCAGATCCAACATGGTCAAATTTGTCAAATTTCCAAACTCTTCAGGTATCTTACCAGTTATGCCATTTCCTTGCAATGATCTGCAGTAGACATCGGTTTAGTAAAGACATCTCAAGTGCATGATGACAACACCAGTATTTCTATTTTATGTTGGTTAAGTTATATTCTCCATTCAATTTAAATAAAGACATTTATTCCAAAAATCGAGTTCTTAAAAAAAAACAATCACTGTTTTCTGACAAAAAAAATTGTTGAAGGAAAAAAGATATAGTGAGTCTCAAGATAAGTGCCATTCAGAAGCCCCTTATAAACTTCGTTCACTTTACAGTAAATATCTGAAACTTAAAAGTGGAGTAATTGTTTATGATTTCCATTTAATAGATTAATACATGTTCTGAAGGCATACCTCACGAGTTATTTAAAAATCAATTGATAATGAACTTCATATATCAAGACCAAATTTAGTCTCTCGGATTACCAAAAGATGAACTCAAGAGTACTTCATACTGAGTAATAGTTCATCAATGTCAAACTTTTCAACTGGACAACCCCTCTCAGTGGCCATGGAAAATATTTAGGCTTCACAGTATCTGGTTTGAAATATTAAATTCATTTAAGCAGATTAATTTTCTAAATGTCATAGATTCGGAAAGCCAGATGAGTGTCCAAGGATCTCTTATATATAATGAATCAATTCTCGTGCAGCAATATATATATTGTTGGGAACTCATATATCGTGGATTTGCATAATCCAAGCAATACTAGAAAAACATGCAGAGGCCAAAAGAATTGATCGTGAGAAATTGTTATCAATTCGGAAAAAATGTCATAATAAAACAATTCTCTCAAGAGTAGCCTTCATTGAAATTATACTCTTTTCCATCTCAATAGTTAAGGACAAAAAGAGCAAACCAAAATATAACGACCTACTCAATGTTTACTCTCATCAAAGATAAGCAAACAATGATTTAACTGAGAGAGACTGCATGGCAAATTATGGTAACCAAAACTAGAATAATTTACACAAACAACAAACTGTATTGCTTCAACTTCTACACATACAATGTTTGTAGGGTCGTCAAAATTCCTAATCTTGGTGACAGGGTTCCAGAAAATCCCATATTAGATAGTGACCTGCAAACACATGATCATGCATCACATCTTACTAATCAGCAAAAATGATAATCATGCACCAGATATAAAGCCTGAAGTTACACAAGGAAGATGCAAAACCTTTTCTAAATGCAGCAACTTCTGACATTCAGGAAATGGTTTTTAAGAAAACACATATTTAGGAGAAGGAAAATTTTTCAACAGAAGTTTCTTACACTGTGACAACTTTGCTATTAATGTCACAGATAACTTTGGACCAAGTGCACGGGTTGACTTGATTCTGATTCCAATCTGTGAGCTGAGAAGCATTTAGTGAACCCTTCAAAGCATACAGTGCATCTCCTGAAACAGATGCCAAGAATATGAATTATCGCCAAAAATAATTTTGCCAAACCACCCAAAATGCCAATGCCAAACCCCACATTCGGCTTTGAGAAAAGAGGCCTAAAAGTCTTTACCCGGAAAAAAAAACCCAACATGGGTAAAAGAGAAAAATGTGGAGCAAGAATGAGAAACCAAAATGTATTCAATTTCTGTGGATAGGAAGAGGGGAGAAAGGTACGTAGGAAATTGCCTCACAAAACTTTTCCGGTCATTCACTCTATGGACAACTATTCTTCGCTTAATAGTTCCCATCCTATGATAATAAAGCCAAAAAGACTCCACAGGCCCGCCCTATATTCTACATTCTTTTACTTATATGAGAACTCAAAATGAGCAGAAAGAAAGATGTAGCGAGATATAAAATGAATATCTATTTTACATCAGTTTGATGACTTATAAAGTCACAATTAGCATAATACCTTGGGCATCAGGTGAGACAAAAGAATACAAAACTGCCAGTGATAAAACTGCAATAAGCAGGTCCATCTGCATTAATGCCATAGCAACCGATCTAGATCAAGTTAGAATCTGCTTCCAGTTGTAACTTCAGCCATTGCCCTTTTTACATGTATGAGCATCCAGATTCAGTCAACTATTCAAACAATGCAATAAAAGCATTAAAAAAACTTATTTAGCTGCAAAAGCTCAAGTAGCTACCCTAATAAGGCAAATTAGGAATTGATATCAAATATCAATTGATGGGTTGGGGAACAGGATGATGGGTCAATGGATGATTATTTCTTAAGCAAGAACTGCATTTTCGAAAACCTGGTAAGTTATAGGTCATTGCTTTTGCCAGGCAGAGATAAACTATATTAATCAGCTTCCACGGTCAAAACAAACTGCTTACGAGAGAGAGAGAGAGAGAGAGAGAGTCCGATCTGGGTTTGATCAGAAAGACAAGTCGTTTGTGTTTGTGTTTTTATGGGGGATTACCGCCACGCCAGAGCCTGACCCGAACCGGATGATGAGTTTATTGGACCCGGACATTGACCCGACTAAACCATTGGGTCACAGGATCAATCTGTAGGTCATTGATCGGATTGATATTGATCGGATTGATAGATCATTGTTTACTCATTGAAATTTTTTAAATTAATTGATTGTACCTTTTTTTAAGGATAATTATATTTTCGCCATAATTTTTATTTAATAAACCACATTTTAGTTGTTAAACTCATCAATCTCGATCATGATAGCAATTGTTTTCTAAATTTTTTTCTTCGATTTTTTTCTTCAACTTTTTATTAATTAGTTCATCTTATCCTTGATGATAATTTACATCAAAATATTTTACTTTCATTTTTTGAAATGAGAAAAAATAATTTTTCGTAAAATATGATAAAAATGAATTGTTTTACATCATTTTAACGGACTTTTGAATATAAAAACTATTATCAAGTACAAAATGTGTAAAATGATGGAAAATTAGAAAATGTGAATGACATGACAAATAGTTAGGTGTTGACCTATGATTCAATATAACTCCACTTGATTTAATTATAACAAACAATACACTTATATTTCTAACAAACTTTGTTTGTTTAGTTTTTCATGAATATATCTTCTTAAACATTCA
Organism: Fraxinus quadrangulata; assembly: GCA_903798255.1. Lineage (NCBI taxonomy): Eukaryota > Viridiplantae > Streptophyta > Magnoliopsida > Lamiales > Oleaceae > Fraxinus > Fraxinus quadrangulata. Next base: position 35,845 of record CAIGRB010109049.1, read on the forward strand.
AATACTCAAATCGTCATCCGTTGAAAAACAATCAATCAAATAAGTCTCGAAAAAAGGAAGAACAAGACATTTGAATATTAAATCTTAGAAATAGTTTATCGAAACTTAAATGTAAAGGTACAACTCATCAATTTTTAGTAAGTGTACAAAGTTCAAATTATTTCCATAATTCATCACTTCCATAAAACTGATTTTTCATAATTAAAAAAAAAGTCAACTTTCTGTTAACCGAAAGTCAACTTTCGGTCAACCGAAATTTCAAATTTCGGTCGACCGAAAATGCTGTCTGGTCAGCTGAAATTTCAACAGTTTGATTTTTCCAATGGCTATACACTTTCGGTCAACAGAAATTGATCAACCGAAAGTGACTGATTTGACTTCATTTGCTCTATAAATATTTATCTCTTCTTANTAACAAGAATTAAACAACTAAAACAATGTCATAACAAGAATTAAACAACTAAAACAATGTCTACTCCCACCTCCTCAAAATCTCCAACCTTTTCTTTTTCCATTACACAATCATAAGCATATTATAAACTACGAACATCGTTTAAAGTGCCAATTTTCTTGAAACCCGCGAATGTTCGAGTAGAAAAACGAGCATATACATGTGTTTGTGCGTGAAAATATTCAAAGGAAACATATGAGAAAAAAGTACCTAGGCGAGAATCAGAAACGGTTTGTGCTTAATTCGAAGAAGGGTCTATCGAACTGCAATTTTGCAACAAATCTGAAGTAAAAAGAAGCTTCTCTTCTTTATGTTAACGGTGTTCTACTTTTATTTTTTAACCGTTCTTTTCTGTAAATGTGTGCTTTATGCTTGTGAAGAAAGAATAGTTACTCTCTAAAATAACTACTGTTAGTGATACAGCTGCATATTTCTGCAGTACTAAAAAAATTTCATGGTAATGTTAAACTGACCATTTTCCCAAAAACTCTTTTTCAATCATATAAAATTTTACACGTAAATTAAAAAAATTTCATTATTTTTTAACTACACATTCTTTAAAAAATCAGTATTCCAAAATATGTTGTTCTCTAAAATCGGAGCTAAATAGTTGAATCTTAGAATGGGTAAAATATTTCAATAATCACTATGTATTGTACTTTAAAATTGTTCTTAGACAATATAATTTCAAATTAATTTTTTAATTGTCCTTGTGTAATGATTTTATTAATCATGTCATCAGTATCGTTAACTTTAAATTGAAATAGACATACACACATGAAAAAACAAAGTTTAAAATATAGAGATCATTGAAATACAAAAAGGTGCTGAGATGGTAGAGATCGTTACAATATATTTTTTAATGCTATTAATTGGGACTCATGAAAGATGTGGTCAATATTAATTGTTTGATTTCGATTTAGATTAAAATATGATTTTAATCCGAAACAAACGGAGCCTTAACATTTATTAAACATGCCTCTAAAGTGATAATATGGTGTACAACTAGTTTGACATCTCAAATCGAGTTATTGATTTGAATATGTGTTGTTTTAACAATAATAAAATTGTGTGTCATGCTAAAAAGTGTAAACAAAATTTGTTAGCATGGTGTAAGTGTAGTAAAACTGATATTATAATGAGAAGAAGTAAATATGTGTTGTACTATTTTTTATTAACATAGACTATCTCATTGGATTTTTAATTAGTCTACTTATGTAGTGTATTTTTCTCCTTCACTATGTTTTTTTTTGTAATAAGATTTTAATGAGGCATATTATAAACAATAACAGCCTGTTTAGTAGCCATTTTTCGAACCTAAAAATATATTTTTTTGGCCGTTACAAATCAAAGTTAGCCGTCTTTTTTGACTTCCCCTCTCATAGGTGGGATCCACAAATATTCTTTAACGGTCATTTTTCCTTAAAATTTGTTGAAAATGACTACCAAACATACACTAAATATCGATAACCTAGAAGACCTTTACCACCAACATAATTCTATGGCTTACTCTATATGCTACAAATTATATACGAAACTTATGAAGAAGGTAATAATAAGATCTATTTTTTTACCAGTTTATCATGTTGACTAAGGCAATCAAGGAGGGATTTATGAATATCATGTATGAAGATGATATCATTGAAGATATTAATGAACAAAATGTGGATGATTCAATGCAAGGATTCTCATGGATTGAAATCAGAGGAGTAGTTGTATTCTTTTTTTCTCTTGGAAGTTTGTCTCGTTGAGTTTTCATAACGATATTTTGTCTCATGGATTCTTTATTGTTCGAATTTTTTTTTATAATTTTTGTCAAACAAGGTTTTTAACAATTAGTTATTGTTAAAATGGTTATTTAAGCTTTAAGGTTCACTTTACCAAGTTTTCATCAAGGAATACGAGAGTCATGAACGGTTGAGGCGGCATGGAGGTCATAAAGTTCTGGTGAAAAACTTTAGTTTCGTGACAGGTACAGAAGTTTTGTGAAATCTGTGATTTATAGTCAGTTGGTAACTCTCAATATGGATTCATTTTGTTAAAATAAAATAAATTTAAATTTTGACTCTAATAATTATCTTCTATTTTTCTTATTTTCTCTTAACTTAATAGCAAAACATTATTTGTTTCAAAAAGTACTTTTCAAAACATACTTTTTTAATAAAGAAAGCAAAATTCTCCACCTCCATACCGCCTCCGTCCTGAATTACCTAACCCGCCCTAGTTCATTTTATTTATTTACATTTTATGTTTATCAATTTAAATCACACTAATTAATTAAATGGACGGCACTAAATGAAGATACTTTAATCATGTCCGTCTTCGAAAATCCTCGACGGATTAGGGATGGGAACGATCACCCTCGATTCTATCATGTCCTCGTTATCATCCCTACTTTTTATTCACACATTTTTTTGTAAGATTAACAACTTACTATTAATATATATCGTAAGGTCTACCATTTATAAATATAAACATTTAAAAAATTTAAACTTCATCAATCATGCACTAAGTAAAGGCATCTTAAAAGTAAATGATTGTATTAAAATTTCAAAAAGAGGCGAAGGAAAAGTCCTTGAAGGCCAACTTGTAGTAAAATTGAGTCAAAGAATCTTCGTTCAAGGTTTTGAATTCTAAGTTCCATTACAATTCCACCACGTCACGAGCAAAGCCAACCAAAAGTCCATTAATATTATCGATCACCCTTTTTGGTAGGGTTGTCAAATTGTCACTTCGTGTGGACAATGGAAAAGTTGAAGATCTTTTACTAATCAATCGAATATATCTAGAAAGATTAATTTAAAGACTAATAATTTCGAATGACGACAACTTGATGCATACGATTTTAGAGTGCGATACTCAGATTCATGTATAGAACATATATGTTTAACTCAAAAACTAAAAATTTAGAATGAATCAACTTGATATGTACTGCTTACTGGGTGCGCAATACTCAAAATCATGTATGAAACTTACAAGAAAATAAATGACAATTATGTCAACATGTGACAAACTATTATATTGTCTCCATCGCTATATATTTATCACATCCACTTTATTTAAAAAAGAAAAGAAGTCAATAATCATTTTAACTAGTATACGAATTCTCAATCTTTACTTGTAATTTCATAACTTGTACTTTTTTCGAAATGAAAGCAAGTTTAAAAAAATGGAGAATTTTTTTTGTGGCATAACTATTTATGAAAATAAGCAAAATAAAGGAACAATACCAAGTGATGTTGGACTTCTCATTATTTTATTAAAAATAAATTCATAATTCTCGTATTCTTTGCAAATTGCATTTAATCAAATAAGCACAAGAAAGAAAGAAATATGGAATGAGAGAGGAGTAATTATTACCCATCGCTATCATATAGATGAGTAAAAAGTTTGATTAATCACTGAATTTTATATACTGTTACATTATACTCACTATATTTTAAAATTCTTCTAAATGGTCACTGAAATTACACAAAATACCCTCCATCCATCACTCTCCAAGTAACCGTTTGAATCTTGTATGACGAAATCCTACGTGTCACTAGACGACATCTTCGTTGCTGCCATGTAAGGAAATCGTAATTTTCAAAATCCAATTTTCATCCCTTGAAAATGTTCGTACTTCATTATTACCCAAGTCAAAACTTACAAAGAACCCTAGAATTGATGGATTGGACAACTCATTGTACAACGTTTATAGTTTCAAGAAATTTGCAAAGGAACTATGAGAGTCCTTGGAAAAGAAATACAAGACTGAAGATGCTGGAACTAAAAAGTTTAATGTGGGAAAGTTCTTGGACTACAAAATGGTAGATTCTAAGACCGTCATTAGTCAGGTGCAAGAGTTGCAGGTTATACTACAAGATATTCATGCGGAGAATATGTCTTTAAGTGAATCATTTCAAGTGGCTACAATCATTGAAAAACTTTCGCCTATGTGGAGGGACTTCAAGAATTATCTTAAACACAAGCGCAAAGAGATGAACATTGAAGAACTTGTGGTCCGATTAAGAATTGAAGAAGACAACCGTAGTTCGGACAAGCGTGTTGGAAACAACATACCACAATCAAAGGCCAATGTAGTGGAATCCAAAAATAAAAGCAAAAAAGAGGAAGCATTCCGTTGAGTCCTCAAGAAAGAACACAAAGAAGTTTAAAGGCAATTGCTACAATTATGGAAAGGCTGGACATCGTTCTGTCGTTTGTTACAAACCGAAGAAGCAAGTCCAAGTGAATATCACCGAATCTGGTACTATATCAAATGGTATATCGGATATGAATTTGTCGACGGTTATATCCGAATGCAACAACGTTGGAAATCTTATAGAATGGTGGGTTGATACAAGTGCTACTCGTCACATATGTGCCGCTAAAGGAATGTTCACTTCCTATACTCCAACTGAGGGAGAAAATTTGTTCATAGGAAACTCCTCAACTTCAAAGGTTGAAGGACTAGGAAAAAGTGATATTGAAGATGACATCAGGGAAGGAACTTAGCCTCAACAATGTTCTTCATGTGCCGAATATTCGCAAGAACTTAGTTTCGGGTTCTTTGTTAAGTAAGAACGACTTTAAATTAGTCTTTGTATCCGATAAGTTTATACTGACTAAGAATGACATGTATGTTGGCAAAGGTTATGTAAAAGATGGACTATTTAAAATGAATGTCCTTTGTACCGAATAACTCAATGAATAAAACGTCTTCTTCTGCTTATATTCTTGAGTCGTCTAATTTATAGCATCATAGATTAGGACATGTAAACTTCAATTCAATACGAAAATTGATGAATGGGAATTTACTTTCAAATATGCATTTCAATAATAGAAAATGCGAAATAGGCGTAGAGGCAAAATTGGCCAAAACACCATTTCATTTGGTTGAACGAACCACAACACCTTTGGAACTTATTCGCATGGATATTTGTGATTTAAAGTTCATACAAACGAAAGGTGGTAAAAAATACTTCATCACGTTTATAGACAATTGTAAAATACTGTTATATATACTTGTTGAGAAGTAAAGATGAAGCACTGGAAGTGTTTAAACACTATAAAACTAAAGTTGAAAATCAACTTGGAAAACGAATAAAAACGATTCGTAGTGATAAAGGTGAATAGTATGTTGCACCATTTGAAGAGTTTTGTGCAGAACAAAGAATTGTTCACCAAACTACTGCTTCGTATTCACCTCAATCTATCTGGGTTGCGGAACGAAAGAATCGAACCCTTAAGGAAATGATGAATGCCATGTTGATTAGTGCATGCTTACCTCAAAACTTGTGGGGGGAAGCTATTCTTTCGGCTAATCATATCCTAAATAAAATACCACACAAGGATAATGTCGAGTCTCTTTACGAGTTATGGAAATGTCGGAAACCTTCCTGCAAATACCTTAAAGTGTGGGGGTGTTTAGCGAAGGTACAAATACCTAAGCCTAAACAAGTGTGGATTGGACCTAGGACAATTGATTGTGTCTTTATCGGATATGCTACTAATAGTAGTGCATATTGATTTTTGGTTCATAAATCCAAATTACTTGACGTACATAAAGGTACAATCTTTGAATCAAGGAATCCTATTTTCTTTGAAAATATATTTCCTTGTAGGAAAAAGGAAACAAGTTCACACAAACGAACTTATAATGAAAAAGATTATGAAAATCTTCGAACAAATAAAGAGTCAAGTCGTAGTAAAAGACAATGATTTCATAAAGCGTTTGGTCCAGAATTCGTAACTCATTTGTTAGAAAATGATCATAGGACATTTGATGAAGCAATGTCCTTACCCGAAGCGCCTTTATGGAAAGAAGCAGTAAATAGTGAAATTGAATCCATCATGAACAATCATACTTGGGAGTTGGTTGATCTTCCTCCGGGAAACAAAGCTTTAGGCTGCAAATGGATCTTCAAAAAGAAATTGAAGTCGGATGGATCAATCGATAAATACAAGGCTTGACTAGTAGCCAAGGGGTATATACAAAAAGAAGGTCTAGATTTCTTCGATACCTATTTACCCGTGACAAGGATCACGTCTATACGTGTCTTGATTGCAATCGCAGCATTGCATAATTTAGAAATATATTAAATGGATGTTAAGACTGCATTTCTAAACGGTGAATTAGAAAAAGAAACGTATATAGAACAACCGGAAGGGTTTGTTGCCCCGGGAAACGAGAAGAAGGTGTGTAAGCTTGTATAATTGCTTTATGGATTAAAGCAAGCGCCGAAGCAATTGCATGAAAAGTTTGATAGAACTATGATGTCAAATGGCTTCAAGATCAATGAATGTGAGAAATGTGTCTACGTTAAAACTACACCTAACGAATATGTGATCATTTGCCTATATGTTGACGATATGCTAATAATGGGAAATAAATTGAATGTCATTTCCTCGACGAAGAAAATGTTAACGAAACATTTTGACTGGAAAGATATGGGAGTTGCAGACGTCATATTAGGGATTTAATTCTCTAAGACGCACAATGGATTGGCATTCTCTCAATCACATTATATTGAGACTATACTTAAGAAGTTTAAGGCGTATGACGATAATCCTATTAAGATACCAGTTGACTTTGGAGTACATCTAGCCAAGAATACAGGTGAGCCCATATCTCAATTGGGTATGCACGCATTATAGGCAGTTTATATTGCTCATCAAAAGAAAAAGATTAAGACCAACAACTTTTGTTTGTAGTTCTTGTTGATTTCCGCTTCTAGTCTCGTTTGTGAAGTTGATAATGGTTCTGAATTTTGTAATTGGGTTTTTTATAGTCCCCAAGTCATGCAGCAATTCTGTTTGTTTGAAGCCAAAATCATATGTGGAGTACAGAACTTTAACTCCATTTATTCTCAAAGAGGTGCATTGATTGTTAAGACATCTTCCGATGTTGGTGGAGTAGGATCCACTAATCTAGAGTCTCCTGTCCCTCCCTCGAAAAGTAAAGAGGAAAATGTGCCCATTGAGAACCTTCCTCTTGAATCCAAGTTACAGCTAAAGCTCGAGCAAAAGATGAGGATGAAGGAGGCAAATAAGATTAGGCTAAGGAGAAAGAGGCTCGTTAGAAAACACCGCCTGAGAAAAAAGGGATAACCTGATTAATGAAACTTTTTACTCTACTTACTCTCAACGGAACTACCATTTAGTCCAAAGGTGGGTTTAATCTGTTAAACCAATTTGAGTAGATGCCTGTAGGGTAGACATCTAGTGTGAAAGATTGACAACAAAATTGTGGGTGCATTCGACATGTAAGAAGAGTAGGCATGAGATAAAGTGAAGTTTGGCTCGTAGAACTTCCCAAAGATTTTATTGATAGCAAAGTAGCCGTTAGTGCAGAGTTATGATTGATCATAACCTTGTGTTATAAGCATCTAAACAATTTAGAACTCAAGTTCTTCATAAATACATATACATCAATGCCGAAAATGAGCGCACCAGCATGTCTCAATTGTCTCATTTTCCTGCAAAATAATTCGATTTTGTTCATACTGAAGTCGTATACTTGAGAATGTTAAGTTTACAGAGGGCATGTTGTACTAATCTGCAGCCACTTGCTATGCATTTATGGTGGAAATGGTGGTTGCATTGATGTATTGAGTAGAGTCAAGGAAGTTTACAGACCTTTCATTTCACGATTTCAGCATAATCAGAGAATTTAAATTATTAAAAATCACAAAACTAATAGATGTCCGAACTAGAAATCCACGACATTTTTCTCATTTTATTCTCTCCCTCAAAGTTTGAGATAAGTAGGACTGAAAACAATGCCCCCACCCCCACCTATCAAAAATTTGGAGTAAGAACTTCCCATTATCGAATCTCAAGTTCCCCATGGAACACAAACGAAAAATAACGAGGACATTTAGAAATTGGAAAACGAGCAATTTCTGATTTCCAATTCTAAGGTTCGTTGTGAGTTTTGATTTTGGTGGAAATGAATTACAAACGCTTTCATGGGATGAAAATCGAGTTTTGAAAAGTACGATTTCCTTCTGTGGCAACCACGAAGATGTCGTCTAGTGACATGTAGGATTCCGTCATGCCACATCAAGCCACATTCAAATGGTTACTTAGGGAATGATGAATGGAGGGCATTTTGTTTAAGTTCGATGACCATTCAGAAGAATCTCAAAGTACAGTGACTATAATGTGACAATATATAAAGTTTAGTGAGTAAATGAAACTTTTTACTCTCATATAGATAGAATTGAAATATAATTGAAAATGAGATTGATTAGATTTCTCACTTCTGAATCCCATTTAGATTGTTATAGTAATTATCATCATACTTGATTCTTAAAATATTTCGATGACATCCATTTAGTACCAATAATGCCATGACATTAAGTGACATGCCCATAGAAATAGGCAACTCATTTTAATTAGGTTTATCACTTATTGTCAATAATATTTAAACAAGTGTTTTGAAATAATTGATGTTAGATAGCATTACTATAGATACAAATCAATATTATATCATGATAAGATTGAATTCTCATCCAAGAAAATACAATTATATTACGATCTTGCCATCAATAAATAGCAATACAATAGATAAGATTGAATTCTCATCCAAGAGAAATGAAATTATATACGATCTTGCCCTAAATAAATAGCATTACTATAGATAGGAGTCAATATTATATCACGATAAGACTGAATTCTCGTCAAAGAGAAATGAAATTATATTACGATCTTGCCATTCAGTTGCAAGAAGTCTCAAGCCTAAACAGAGGTGGCAAAAAGCCACCCACTCATCCAGCTCGACTCATTGTTTAAAGGAGCCAAGCTTATTCTTCCAAATTGGGCTCGGCTCGGCTCGGCTCATCATAAGCTGAGTGGGCCGGTTCATAGCTTTTTTAGTTTATAAAGGAAAAAATGTAAATTTGAAAAAGCTGTTTTTTGGTCAAGAAGTGATTCTTTAAATGCAACCCGACGCCTGTAATTTTAAGAAAAAAGAGCTTTAACTATCTAAATAGGGATTTTGCTAGTAGTACAGGGCTACATGGCGCCCCCGTTAGTCCAGGTTTCACGGATCGCAGGTTTGGCTCCCGAGGTATTACGCCTCAAGGCCGCCCTCCCCTCATTCTGAGACCGGCAAGCTCGAACAACTGGCACACACGCATGCTATAAGTAGGATGTTAGGGAGAATAC
>CAIGRB010109059.1:0-23646 GCA_903798255.1 Fraxinus quadrangulata
AAAAACAATTAGGCAAATTCTTATATATTTTTATTTAAAAATGATTAATTTAAAAAATGTTGAATTAATTTATATTTTAAAAATGAATATGATAAGAAAATGTGGAGTCTGCAGATGAGGACTCCGCACATTTTGGAGTTCGAACTCCGAAGTGTGGAGTTCGAGGCTCCGCATTATGCGCAGCTGAGCTCCGCATTGTGTGGAGCTTATACGGAGCACGAGCTCCGCATGATTATGCGAAGCAGTTTCCGCACTGCTCTGCATTATGCGGAGCAAGAGCTCTGCAGTGTTGCGGAGCACGAGCTCCGCATTACGCGAAGCAGTTTCCGCACTGCTCCGTATAATGCGGAGCTTGTGCTCTGCATTTTTCCTACTTGATTTTCCTTTTTAAAAATAGCTTGTTCTGTTAAATTTCTATTCCGTTTGATGCTCTATAATAATATATAAAAAAATAAGTTATAGTTCTGTTTCAATGTCACACACACACACACACACATATATATTTATATAAAATAGAGTTTGTTTTTTTTTTTTTGTACAGATGAACAAATAAATACGATTTATTTACATAGATAAAAATAGCTATATGTTATAGTTTAATATTTATGTTGCAAGAATGAATTTAGTTTAATATTTGTATTTATTGTTAAATGTATATATTCATGATCTGTAAATATTGACATAATATATATAAATCTAACAAAATTGTAAAATATCTACTACGGAAAATGGAATTTGTAATGATAAATTTGTGAAATATCTTCTGTTGGAAATGAAATTTGTATCCAGGTGTTAAACTTTGTAAAATATCTTATGTGGGAAAACAGATTCTTATATACATGTATATATTTTGGTCAACAAAATAGGGAAAAATAGGTTGAGCTTTAATATTTTTTTAAATAAAATTATAATGTTAGTTATATATATAGTTAAATAAGTGTTTTAGCCTAAATTATTTTTCAATGAACATTATTGAAAAATAAAATGTTGTTACAACATTGAGCATATGTTTGTTCTCCATTAAAATTGTAATTCATATTTTTTACGTTGTTATCAACCACGTATTTTCGAATAAAATAATATTACATGTAATCGATTATTATTTTTTTTTTTTTTGTAAACTATAAGTTTATCAGAAAAATACTATTCTATAACCATTAAAATTTAAAATAATGGGAGGGGGTGCAAACGGGGGCTCAGTTACAAATTAATTTCAACATATGTTCAAAAACTTCACGACAAAATAGGGTCTTTGAGCTTCGCTTATGAGCATAACTATTAACAATCAATCCTGAAAATGACGTAAATCAAAATGCTATGACTTTAACGAAGCTGGAACTAACATGTAAAAATGTCATTTTTATGCTTACCCATGCAGTTTCAGACAACATGGGCCCTGTGGAAGTAGCACAACCCTTAAAAAACTGAATAATTCTTAGAAACAAATTCACAACTCCGATATTAACTATGACCAATAAAATTTTCAAGTTTTATGTTTCAAAATTCAAAACTCAAATAATAAATAAATAATTAAATATATTTTATGAATTAAATATATTAAGGTCACAACTATACAATCAATTGTTACAATTACATACTTATTGGCCATAACTTATTTATTGGTCAATTATTATCAAATTAATTGGTCACAAATTATTTCACGATCACAAATCAAAAAGTTTATAGATCACAGTTTATTCATCAGTCACAAATTTTTAAATTAGTTGGTCACAAATTATTTTTCAATCACAAATTATATAATTTTTTTAGGTCATAGTTAAATGGTTGGTCACAAATAACTAAATAGTTGGTCACATACATCAGACACCCCATTCCCACATTCGATCCCGATCCACCACCAATATTTAATCACAAATCAACCAAATAATTAGTCACAAACTCTTAAATAGTTGGTCACAAACTCCGACACCACCACTACAATTAATTTCAACATATTATGTTTAAAAATCTCACCACAAAACAGGCTCTGCTTACGAGCGTAACAATTAACAAACAATCCTAAAATCACATAAATCAAAATGTTGTGACATTTGACAAAGCTGAAACCAATTTGTAAGAATGTCATTTTTGTGCCCACCCAGGGAGTTTAGGATTATTGAACAACACAAAGTAGAAAAGAAATACAAATTGCAATCGTACGTGTATATCAACATCTTGTTCCAACCTGGAGCTCCAGTTTCATTTTTCCAGCCTTGAGTTTCACATTTGTTTGTAACTGGAGTATGTTCTGTGTCCCAGCCTGGTGGTCCTGCTTCATCTTGATGGCCTGTTTTCCACTCTTGAGTTTGAGATTTGTCCGCAGTCGGAGTTTTAGCTTCTTCTGGAGCCGGAGTATTATCCAGGGCCTGACGTGGAGTTTCAACTTTATCTGGAACGGGTGTTTCCAGCTAGTAAGAGCTTGATGCTTTCTATAATATTTGAGAATAAAATGTTTGGTTTTGTCGGCATACTTTTGCTTAACGAAGTTCTCCACACATTTACTGTAGGAAAAACCTTGGTTGGCACTATCGACAAAGGCTGCATAGAACCACCTACTATTGTGGAAATTCTGGTGCCCACTAACCTATTAAATGAAGTCCTAAAATTAGCTTCAAATGAGCAGATAAAAATAATTAGCAAAATAGTAAGTCAAACAACACTACATCATATAAATAAACCATTTCAATTTGAGTATGTTAAATATATGCAACACTAACCTTTTATTTTGTCTATAATAAACAAGAGCAACAAATTTTAGTAAAAAAGAATTATACAGAACTTAAAACAATACAAACCAGAAATGCCAATATTTGCGACTATAAACAAGTTGGTGTGTGCATGAAATCATAGGATACATCAAAATGGATTGAAGATCAATTTTTTCTTTTCAAAAACTTTGTGAGCACAAGTTTGTTTCATATATTCTGATGTCAAATATATCTTAACGTTGAAAGCTCATATTGATTCAAGAAGAAAAACATGAAAAATTATACATGAAACATTCCAAAAGATAATGTTAATGTTTCGAATAGTAATGGAATTACATATGTGTTTGCTACTCTAATTAAGAATAGCAACATTAATGAAATTCAAAATCACATTTTCAACGACTACATAAATAATCAACAAAAATAGAATCTAAATTTAGTAAAAAATTGTGCAATAAAAAAATGACTTTGGTAAGAGGCTTTTGTTATTTTTCCTCTAACAAAAATATTGAAGCAATTAAGTTTGAATTTTCCAAAATACCAAACCTGGCACGTTCATGTAGACCAAAAATATCAAGAATTAGAATGGACGACCTGCATTGCAAGCCAGAGAAAATCTCTTCTTAAACATCATATTACATTGCTACAATACCTAGCTCGTCACTGCAACTTCAAAAAGATTGATAGTAAGTTAAAGTAACAAATGAACATAAATGTCAACAAATGAAAACAAAATGCATAACAGGGAACATTATTTCGAGTAAATAAAACCTAAAGAAAAATCCATACCCTTTCATAAATAGAAAACTATCTAATAAAAACAAAAAATAAGCAAGAACAGCTATGAGCTCACGTCCTACACTATTGTTTTACCATCACATCCAGTATTGATGGCTATATGAGAATTGAAATAGTAAATGACGAGCATTCAACTGTGCAAAAATCATAGCTATTTGGCCAGTTATTAAATGATGTAGTATTATAGATATTTAAGTTATATGTAATAGATGAACAAATAAAAATAAGCAAGGGAGAGTTATTCCAGAACGAGGAAGTACTAAAACGGAAAACATATATGAATTTGATGAATAATTTAATCATAGAAACATGCTAAATATAAATTTTAAATTTATTACAAAAAAGATTTACATTATATCTACAAACTTTTCAGGTATAAAATATATTTAGAATACATTTAAAGAGAATGGTAGACAGAAATGTATGTTAGTAACAATTGGTGTTATCATGCCATCTATGTAGCAACAATATGATTCATACATATGTATAAATATTCTTACTGTATCTTCAACACACTTGAAGCTAAGTTGTCACTATATCTTGAAAATGCGTGTAAAATAAAAACTAAACAAATTAGGTAATTATTAAAATAATTAAATAGCATAGAACTATAATAATTTGTTTATTATCATTAAATTTACCTTTGAGAAATTCATTCTTCTAGGAATGTATGAAGGAAAGAATTTCTTTATACACAACATTTTCAGTACATGAGTTGTGTGAATTGTCTGTGGTTGATGGTTTGAGCAGAACTTTTACAATTTTACTTGTTTTTGCTCTCGATAGTGCTACATATAACTGACCATGGCAAAAAATGGGTTGTGGAAGATATAAACCGACAAAATCAAGTATTTGACCTTGGGCTTTGTTTATTGTCATTGCAAAGCATGACCTAATCGGGAATTGAGTTCTTTTAAATGGAATTGTGGTGTGATCAGGTTTTAGAGGTATAAAAGGAATTCTTGGTAAAAAAATTTGCTTTCCACTATATTCATCGGTTGTGATTTGAGCAAGAATAACATTTCTCTCAAATTTTTTATATGTAAGACGTGTTCCATTGTATAAACCTTACGCAAGATTAATACTCCGTAATAATATTACAGGACAATTGACTTTAAGATTTAGTTCATGAGGTGGAATACCATTTGGTGTTAAGGTATTTAACAAATCTTCTTGTACACTTTGTTCTGATTTTTCAATTGCTTCGTCAAAACTGTAGTATGTAAAAATTTTACCAGGAATTTGTTCAAGCAGAACTTTGTTAATGTAATCAACACATTCATTTGTAGGCGTAAGAATAACACGGTTTACCATATTATATAAATGATCAACATATATTTCTATATTTGGGAAAACACGATGTATTAAAAATTTTAAAGATGTGATTTCAACCTCAAACGATAAAATTATACTATTTGGAAGTTTAATAAATGTACAAGTATGTGGTTCTTCTGTTCCATTCCCAATTCTAAGTAAGTAATTGCAAAATGTAGAATCAAATTGTGCTCTCATATTTTGTACCAATGGAAGCTGTATAAATAAAGGCCATAGATATGAGCAAATGAGGCTTGCTTTTATTATGTCATCTTTTTGTCCTTTTGGTACAACTGGTAGAACTTGTCGAAAATCTCCTCCAAAAATTATGACTTTTCCACCAAAAGGCAAATCACAATCAGTGATATTTCTAAGCATTTTGTCTACATCTTCAATAGCACAACGATGTACCATAGGTGCTTCATCCCAAATTATAAGCCTACACATTTTAAACAAAGTTCCTAAAGGAGATTGTTTGCTAATAGAGCAATTGATTTCTCTTAATGTTTCTAAAGGAATTTTGAATCTTGAATGTGTTGTTTGACCTCCGGTAGTAAAGATACAGCCACTCCAGAGGATTCAGTTGCTAAAACAATTAAATTACGAGATCTTACATCAGTTAGTAGTGTTTTGTATAAAAAAGTTTTACCTGTTCTACATGGTCCGTCAATGAAGAAAGCACCACTTGACTCTGATTCTATTTTGTTCATAATTATATTATATGCAAAATGTTGTTCTGTGTTTAATATTGTGGTAGAACTAAAGCTTTCTTCAGTATATAAATTACTTGTTTCATCTGCAATCATTCTTCTTAACTTTTCATGCTCATCTATATTTACATTAAATGACACTATTCCATAATCATTTACATTTATACCTAATGATTCTAAAAAAGAACTTATATCTTCTAGGGCTTGTATTTCGGCAACTTGAATAGATATATTTTGATATACATAATCATCCATCATATAAAATTTAAATTTATTCCACAATAATTTTGGATGATTAGAATTACACATAGTAAGAAGAGTAGCAAAAAGTCGTCTTAAAGAACAAGACATTTCATACACAATAGTTTCAAATAAACATTCTTCACAACGATTATCTCCACTTAATAAACCATGCAACAGTGCTACTTCTCGAAATGTGTCAACAGTTACCCCATTGAAAGTTTTTATATTGGCAAATGATGTTGATCCTTTAGTATGATTAAGAATAATGCAAAGGAAATATCGCTCACCTTCAGATAGATTTACTGAGACAATTCGTCCTATAACAACTTGTTTTTTCTTTCTGGGAGTCCACAATTTGTTATTTTTATTCCAAACAAAATATGCTGGAATATCTCTGTACAAAAGTGTTCGTGCAAGATCATTTGTTCTATTCAATTTGAAAAATTCAGTTAAACCTTTTTTTTTTTTTTTTGGAATTTTCATTTTCAATAATAGTAGATAAATTATCTGTATTTTTGTATGAAACTTGTTGATGATTTTCAATATGAAGTTATAAAGAATAAACAGCTGGATAAATTTTTACCAAATTGAATGAAAAAATTCTCAACATCGCCTCAGGGGGAGATATCCATCTAGCAAATTGATAAGCTGAAATTTCATCAATATTTTTTCCCTTTTCATCTTTGCTAACAAAAAAATTAATATGATCATACCCTTTGTATACATATTTGTATAAATATTTTACAACTTTAATAGATGAACATATTTCAACATTAATATGGCAGTCAAATTTTGCAAGTAAATATGGATTATATGGTACAACCCATTGATTATCCAACATTTTACCTCTAACTTTAACGCTAATACCATTATCACGACGTCTATATAATGGGTAAGAATTATCTCGAAATATAGTATTATTACAAAAACTCTTTGGATATTTATTCTTACATATATTATTTGTTAGCATGCATATATTTTTCGGATTTAAATTTCCACAAGGATCATGCATGTTGTGTTTTACAACAACTGAATGAAGATGAGGGTGATTGTTTTTGTCAGGAATTTCACAACAAACTGTCCTATCAACTTGTTCGACAGAAGATATTTTATGGGTATCCTGAAATATCATCAATAGATGAGCAAGAGGTAGACCTCTCTTTTGGAATTCAATTGTGTATATATGAGCAATGATAGGACCAAAAATATTGTTTTTGTATAAATCAATTTTAAACTCTTCTAATTTGCTCTAAATACACACACAATTAGATCTGGTCGATTTTGAACTTCATCACTGTGTTTCAATTCTTGTTTAATTTCTGGCCAATTTAGATTACATATTATGGTTAAAAATATATCCGATTTTCCATAACGTTAGACAAGAGCCATAGCATCTAGATATCTTCGTAGCATATCTCTAGGTCTACATGTAAAAGATTGTGGTAAGACAAATCTTTTTCCAATTTTGTACCCTCTTGTTTCCCCATGTTCAACATTATCTACAATATCTTGATAAAGTTCAGCACGAATTTATTTTTGGTTATTACGAAAGTAATTCAATCAAGCTGTTTCGACTTTAACATACATATCTACAACATGTTGCTGAAAAAGTCTACCACTATGAAGCAAAACAAACTTACCAGAACGCCTAATTTGTAGCATGTATGGATAATATTCCGGACATGAAACTTGAGACCACTTCCTCATTGTATTTAGTACCGCATAAGAAGAAATAAAATAATTTTTATATTGAAATAAGAATATCTATATTTTTAATTTTTAATGTTACAAAGAGTATATAAATAAGAAAACATATGAACAAACCATTATCTTCTTTTTCAATAAATTCAGCTGTAGAAGAATGTATCGTTTGAGAAAACACGTCATGGTTAATCAAATTCTCAGATTGAGAAAATGTCTGTTCATTTCTTTTGATGCCTTCATGCCAGCCATTCACCAAATGGGAAAAGTAAAGAATATTGTAAAGGATCATAACAACCATAATAATAATGAACCTTATGTGAATCACCAGAATGACCATATATAGTAATATCACAAACATGATTATTTGCATTGTTATCATCTTCAACCAATACAGCAGCTACTTCATTTGTCAAATGAGCATTGAAAACTCTTTGATCTAATCCAGGATGACATCTTATTTGTATTTTATGATTTTTCAAATTGGTTTATATGACTTAAAGACCTAAAGAATTTTTTGTATGGATTTATCTGTAAGATTTGAATTAGATGAATCAAAATCAATTCAACTAAGTTTTCCAAAATTTTCATGCGATTTTCGATTTCATTTTCTAGATCATAAAATATAATTACATATAAGTAGGCAAATTATTTTTTGGCATAAGCTGATTTACATAATGATATATTTGTCCTTGAACTTGAAATGTGTAAATACCTCGGTATGATTGGAAAATATCATTGTCATATTTTACACCAAATGAAGTGAATACAAAGTGATTATTATATCCACGGGATAGTTTTTTGAATTCCATACATGAAGGATCTGTAGAAGTAAATAATTCGTACAATTCATTTGGTGAAGCAGGTGTAAAAGTTTGACCTTTCCATCAGAGCAACAAAAACCTTTACTTTCTCTATAAAACTTGCATGCACTACAATATTTACAATAGGTAGATGTTGGTAATACAAATGTAGTAGTTGGTATATTGAACAAGTTCAAAACATTTGTTGATTGTTTTTGTGAAATAGAAACCTCAAGATAAGAAACACCAGATTTATTAGGTTCACATAAAATAGAATTAGTTAATCTTTTGCGATGGTCAATACTTACAGTCTCGATTTGATTCCTTCTATCTGACTGTTTTCTATTTTGTTGTTGACGAATAAAAGCATTATATGATTTGCTTGTGGTTTCAAAAAAAATTTTGACATCAAACTTGTCATTATCAAATGTGTCCACATAATCCATGATTATATAGAATTTTTATTGTCTGCATGGAGAAGAAAATAATGTATTGTCAGTGACAATTAACAAATAATAGCACCCCTTGTATAACTATATATTATATAGGATGCATAAAGTTGATATCACCAAATAATATATGATACAGAATTCAATACAATTGTTCTATTAAATATTCATGATATGACATTCAAACACAATTATGAAATATTTTTTTATATTATTATATATCATGAAACATGAGCAATTTAAAAGAACAAGCTATTTTTACAAAGGGAAATGAAAAGGGGTAAATTTAAGGTACAAGCTCCGCATTATGCGGAGCAATCAAAAAATGCTCTGCATTATGCGGAGGTCATGCTCCGCAACAATGCAGAGCACGTGCTCCGCATTATGCGGAGCACTGAGGGGACTACTCCGCATACCCGCATTGTTGCGGAGCACTGAGGGGACTACTCCGCATAATGTAGAATCCGTGCTCCGTAACATTTCGAAAATCCTGATCCGATTTGGAGATCATGCTTCGCATTGTTCGGAGCAGTGCACACACTGCTTCGCATAATACGAACTACACTCCACATCAATGCGGAGTTTGGCCTCCGTATGCTCTGAGAATTTATGCGGAGTGCTCCGCATTATGTGGAGCTATTACTCCGTCAAATGATATTTAAATCTAATTTCAATTTCATTCCTCAATAACATTTTCATTATTTATCTATATATATATAATATCTTATCAAATGAGTGTTAATTACAAATCCAACTGTTTTGACATTTACAGCCACAGAAATATTTTTCATTTTTAACAAAACATTTTCATATATATAATCTAAATCTATATAGGATAATAAGAATATGATTCGCCAATGGAAAAGCAAGAGGAAACAATTACTAACATGATTGACAAATGAAAAACCAAGAATGAAACAATACAACAATGTTGAATTCTCGCCCAAACAGGAAGCAAATATTCAGAACTAACCAGAGCAAAATGAATCCTCTAGGTTTAGTAAATATATAATAATTGTAGACTATGGAAACACGGTAACGTTGAAAAGCTTTGGATTTGGAAGCATGAAGCTGAATATGGCAATATGTGTGAGTAAAAAACTTTCGAATCACAAATTGCTTATTTTGAGTGTCTTGCCTCACTCACAGAAGATATTTATAGGAAGATATTTAAAATATCAACTAGAATTCAAATGTCAATTAGTCAACAAAAAACACCAATTAACTGTAGTGAAACCGGATGATAACATGGCAAGTGTGAAAACTCATGTGACAAAAATGAATAGTGAATCCAAGGATCCCTTTTAATAAAGGAGTGATACATCAATTATAGAAACGAAATAAACGTCACGTGGCTTCCTAGATTTAACATAATCTATAATATAATAAATATTATATCAAACGATAATCATTTTTTAAACGATTCTAACTTTACTGCAATTCAATTGATATTAAATCTCACATCAAATGAGAATCATTTTTTTTACGATTCTAATTTTACTGTAATTCAATTGTTTGAATAATGCTTTACTTTTCACTTTTCAATGTATATTAATTTTCCAATTAAAAATCAGCTCCCATTTCCTGAACCATATACCCAATAATTAACAATTGATTCCTTTAAATATCACATCAAGTGTATATCATTTTTTGGACAGCGTACTTTTCGTTTTTCAATTTGTATTAATTTTCCAATTAAAATCCTCTCACATTCCCTAAACACTTTATATACCCAATAATTAACAATTAATTCCTTTAAAACCCTATAATATCGATTTTCTATGTGCATTAATTTTCCAGTTAACAATCATCTCTCATTCCCAAAACCATTTATATATCCAATAATTAACAATTAATTCATTTAAAACCTCCACCCCTCTATATAGCCATTGCATTGCATATTAAATATCACATCAAGTAATATCATTTTTTTGTAATTTCTTTCAATGTGTATGAAAATCCTCTCACATTTCATAAACAATTTGTATACCCAATAGTTAACAATTAATTCCTTTAAAACCCTCCACCCTTCTCTATAGGTTTTGCCTTAGATATTAAATATTACATCAAATATGAATTATTTTTTGGTGATTCTAACCTACTACAATTCAATTATTTTAATATACTGTTAAAACTTATGTTGTATTGGCAATTTTTTTAGACAAAATGATTGTTATAAAAGAGTTGTAAAAGTTAAGAAATCTTTTGGAGGGTTGTATAGATAAATTATGATTATTTTGGGTTCGAATATAGAATATAAAGAAAGATTCATCGAATTTACGTTAGCTTGTTGCCTAGTTGATGCTCGATGGGAAAAAGTAGAATTATTGTCGCCTGACTCTCATTCAAGCGACACACCTAGGGGTGGGCAAAATCCGACCGAACCCGCCAAACCGTCCAAACCGAACCAACCTGATCAGTTTTGGTCGATTTTTTTGTTGTTTTTACACGAGTTAGGTCGGGTTATGTGTTAACTCATGAAAATCAAATAAATCCGTCCAATCCAACCCGACTATATTTATGAACTTTACAGGTATTATGATATTGCTTGGACGAATTGAGTCACTCCGTTTCTTCACACAACCTCCAAGGGCTACAATATTCAGAAAAAACCTAGATTAAAATATCAGTTTTTGTTGGGAAAATTTTGTGCAATAGTTGAAAAGTTTGAGGAAACCATACACAAATTATGTACTACTAATTAACTAGGTTCTATATACGCAAATGCGATACACGAGAATTCTTGAATATGGCACAAGATATGGAAACTCTTAGAATAATATTATAAGAGGGTGTTTGGTATAGATTAAAATTAGATTTTTAGTCGATTGTGATAGAAGTTTTTGAAATATGTGGTTGAAAATATGTGGGGCCCATGAAAGATGTGATTAATATTGATTGTTTGACTTTGATTTAGATTAAAATCATATGTTAATCAGGCCCAAACATGCCCTAAGACTTGAATATAATGCATTTTACGAAAAATAGTATAAACAAATACACATTCAACACAAAAATATTTTAATTGCCAAAAACATTTCTTGGCTTCAATAATTTAATATCAATATGTCCATGTAATATTTCCAGGCGTAAAGTGCCAAAATAGTTTAGATTTTTTAGTCATTACAACTATATAGACCTAATATTATATAAGTCATAAGTCAATTATAAATTCATCCAACCCGACCCGCCTACTTTAATCTTTATTGACAAGTTGTCCCTAACCGATCGACCAGACCTGACCTGACCCGACCGATACTTGATTGTGTTGGGTTAGGTTTCAACTTTTACACAGGTTGAGTTGAGTTAAATTATGATCAAACCGATCGTGTTACGTTGGGTTGAGTTTGGGTTGAGGCAAAAATCGACCCGACCCGACCTGACCCACCACAACCGAACCTAACCTAACCCATTCACATCCCTAAACACACATGTCACGTGTCTGGCGCTAGAGTTGTCAAGATAGACGAGTCGGCTAGACCGGTGAAAGCCGGCCTAGATTGACCCGGGATCGCGGGCAGACCCGTAATCCGAGCGGACGATTCACAGGTCAAAGAGGTGTGACCCGCGGACTTCGAGGGTTACACCTTTACAGGCCGCGGTTAACCCGCTGGCTCAAGAAAAAAAATTAAAAATTATTAATGATGTTACTGAAGACTTTTAAAATCTTGCAGTTTCTGAAAATTGATTGGAAAACAGATATTAAAATATATAATTTTTGAACAACTAAATTATAGTTAAGACTTAAGTAGTTGTCAACCTAGTTTGGATGTACTTAAACTATAAATTCTAATAAAAGTAGGTGCCAACGTAATTGGGATGTATTATGCTATAAATATTTGACAATAGTAATTAGAAATGCATTTAGTTGTTATTTATTTAAGTTAAATTTAACTTTGCAAAGTTATAAGAGTTATTCTTCTAATACATAATAATTGACAGAAATGGTCACATAATGATGAGCTGACGCCCCCTATTGGTGGGGTGCCTGCAGAATAAGGGGGCGCCACCTCATCATTATGTGACATTTATGTAGAAGACTATGTACCACAAGAATAACTCAAGTTCTAAATAATGGACTATGCTAGAAGTACATAGACATTGACATAATGTTGTCCATAATTGCCATGTGGTGCTACCCTATTGGAGGGGTAATGTACATCTATCATAATCCACAAATAATTCATGTAACATTAAATTTGAATTTTATGTAAATATTTTTTGGTATAAATATGAATTTATCATTTTGTTCAATTCTTAGTTTACATTTAACAAAAAAAATATTTTTTGCTATAATTATGAAAAATTCTATATTTTTATAATTTTAATTATACAATAATATGGGTCAAATCGAAACAAATCGCGACCCGTGACCCGCATGGACTCGATCCGGGTGGGTCAGCGGACGGACTTGAGTTGTAGTCCAAAATTGGTTGGCCGACCCCAAATCGGCCCGGAACTCATATTAGTTGGGTTTTTTTTCACGCGGGCCGTTACTGGGCTCATATGTTGGCGGGCCGACCCGGCCTGGACCACCCGAATTGACACCTCTATCGACGTTCAAGCAACAGTGTTTTTTGAGAAACTCTAATTCGTGTTTTTCAAGAGTTCTATCTCTCCTACACTATCTAAATATCACTTATTATAAATACTCGGTGCCCATTACGTTTTTTGGTGTGGTTGATTATTATAATACATCCTCATAACGTCGTTCCAAAATTTAAGAACATATCCTTGCATTGAGATTAAATCTTTGATTTTTTAGATCAATCAATCATATGGTGTTAAAAACATCAGATATAAATAATCCAAAACATCAACTTCCTAAATATAAACATGAAGGTAATTTTTCAATAACTTTCAAAGATTGCTGAAAATTGAGGAAGGTTGGACCAGAAGCATAGAAATAGTATAAGAATAAGGTGTTCTTGGTTATCCATAAGAGATAGACATTTTCAAAAAAAGGGGATCAAGTGTAAGTGAAGCAGTTCCAACGGGTTTTGGAGATTGTAGGAGCTAGTAGTGGATTTTCTAGATTGGATCAGACTGTAAGTTCTTATTGCATATAGTTGATACTACTGATTTGGTCCCGGAGTTTTTATCCAATTAAAGAGTTTTCTCCGTCATCAATTCTTTGTGTTGTTTACATTATTGATTTCATACAAATCGGCAATTCAACATAGGATAGTTAATTCACGTGAACTGAATGTATATTTTTGTGGCTTGTTGCAATATTAACCAACAACAATTTTAATTCCGTGTGATTCACTTATTCACCCTCTTCTAGATGATTTTAGGGTCGAACTAGTAACTATCAATTACCTTACTTTTCATTTTTACCTTACTTTTAGTTTTTCAATATATATTAATCCAATTAAAAATCCCCTCACATTTCCTAAACCATGCATATACCCAATAATTAACATTAATTCCTTTAAAACCCTATAATATCATTTTCCAGCCTGTATTAATTATCCAATTAAAGATCCTCCCACATATTGTAAACCATATATACCCAACAATCAACAATTAGTTCCTTTAAAGCCCTCCACTCATCTTCACAACCTTTGCCTCGCACTAGCAAATATGTACATGTGTAATTGGTGGGTTTGGTGAATAAATTTGTCAAAAGAGATTAATTCTTCCAAGTTCGTGTACATTTTATATATTTTCGGGACTATTCAATTGATCTAGGAGTATATAAATTATTAAAATTCATGTACGCTTATTTATTTTCAAAATTATTCGTTTAATTTATGATACAAAATATTCTCCAAGTTCACGTAAAAAACCTTTTGCATAGTTTAATATTCAAGTTCACGAGTATATAAATTATCATTTTTTTTATATTCATTAGCTCGAATTAATTAAATTTTATGTTCATGAATGTATTTGATTATTCACATGAGTATTCGACGTAAATGAATTAATCTCTCAACTATTTAAACCCTTTTTCACGAATAATTTAGACATTTTACTAANCTTTTTTTATTATATTTTATTAATTTTATTAATATTTATTTTTTTTTTTTTTTTTTTATTTATTTTTTTGGGTTATTTTTTTTTTTTTTTTTTTTTTTTTTTTTTTTGAATATCTATAAATTCTATTTTTTAAGCGAGCAATTATTTGGTTGTATGAACCATAAATTTAGTATATTTTGAAAGAGTTCAAGGACTTTAGAAGGATCCTCCTACATGCAGATTACTAAACAAGAAGCAAAAAATATTATTGCTTGATGTTCTACTTGGTATTCTAGACTTGTACGTTGAGAAATTGATAGAGATATTAATATAACTATCACCATCATTTGTCGAAAGCCTTTTTTTTTTTAATTGTAAAACTAGGTGCAATCTATGAGTTCAAAATTCCACGATAATTGCATGTTATGCCCGAGCTTTTCACGTTATGATATTAATAGATGTATTTTAAATGTCACTCAAACAACCACTAATATCTACGGTAGAAGAAACTTCTTTCAAATTATTTATTCAACAACTTTGTTCTTAATATATGTATAATAAAAGGAAATTATAAGATGAAGCTTCAATAGCAAAGAGAGCGACAACTGAAACTGCTGAAAAGACTTTTCAAAATATCATGAACATTTGAATAATTTGAAACTAGAGTAATGGTATTTGGAAAATGTTTTCTCTATGTCCTTTCAATTGTCCCGCGAGCAACAAGACAATCAACAAGGCCCAAGGAAATGTGAAAATCATTTTTTGAATAATTCTAGACGTATTGCAATTCAATTATTTTAATAATACTTTACTTTTCATTTTTCAATGCGTATTAATTTTCCAATTAAAAATCCTCTCACATTCCCTAAACCATTCATATACCCAATAATTAACAATTAACTCCTTTACACCCCATAATATTGTTTTTCAATGTGTATTAATTTTCCAATTAAAAATACTCTCACACTCCCTAAACCATTTATATACCCAATAATTAACAATTAATTCATTTAAAACCATCCACCCCTCTTCATACCCTTTTCCTTGCACTAGCAAATATGTACGTATGTAATTAGTGGGTTTGGTGAATAAATTTATCAAAAGAGATTAATTCTCCAAAGTTCATGTACACTTTTTATATTTTCGGGATTATTTAATTGATCTACGAGTAAATAAATTATTAAAGCTCGTGTACACTTTTTATTTTCAAAATATTCGTTTAATTTATGATACAAATTAACAAACCAAGTTCACGTACACACCCTTTTGTATAGATTAATTTTCAAGATCATGATAAACTATTATTTTTTCTATATTCGTTAATTCAAAATAATAAAATTCCATGTTCATGAATGTATTTAATTGTTCTCATGAGTATTCGATGTAAATGAATTAATCTCTCAACTATTTAAACCTCTCAACTATTTAAACCATTTTCACCAAGACATTTTACTCATTAACATTTTTGAAATTTATTTGACAGGCTTTTTCTTTTGAAATTTTTTTTTGTGAATAGTTATAAATTCTATTTTTTTAGGTGGGCAATACTTTGGTTGTATGAACCACAGATTGAGCAGATTTTGAAAGAGTTCAAGGACTTCAGAAGGATCCTCCTACGAACATAGTACTAAACAAGAAGCAAAAAAAGATTATTGCGTAATGTTCCGCTAGACATTCAAGACTTGTACGTTGGGAAATGGATAGAGATTTACAATTATCACCATCACTTATTGAAAGCCTTTTTTTTTTTTAATTGTAAAACTAGGTGCAATCTATGAGATTTAGAATTCCATGATAATTGCATGATATGCCCGAACCTTTTTTACATTTTGATATTACTCGATGTATTTTAAGTGTCACTCAAATAGCTTCTAGTATCTACTACAGAATAAGCTTCTTTCGAATTATTCACTCGACAACTTTGTTCTTAATATATGTGTAATAAAATGAAATTATACGATGAAGCTCCAATGGCAAAGAGAGTGGCAATTGAAGCTGTTGATAGGACTTTTTAAGATATCATGAACAATTTTGAATCATTTAAAAGTAGAATGTATTTGGGAAATATTTTATCCACGTCCTTTCAGTTATCCCACGAGCAAAAAGACAATCAACAAGGCCCAAGGACAAACAATATCTTGTCGGAATAAATCTTCCATGACATGTATTCTCATATGGATAGTTATATATAGCACTTTCAAGAAGAATTTCCTTGGCAACTACAAATGCTTTAGTCAAGTCAGATACTCCTAATCACGTAAAAATATTGTATGTAGAGATATTCTTATTGAATAAGCCATGTAAAATGACGCAGTGTGAAAAATGAATTCAAGCGAAAATTTTAAGAAAGCGAAATTTGGAATCCATCAAATTATGAAAAAAATAAACTCATGAATTTTATTAATTGAAAGACAATAAAAAACACGATGAATTAAACCTTTTATTTAAAAGGGTTTACATGAAAAACTAGTTAAAACAAACTAAATTTGTAAAGAATTCGAAATAAACTAAATGACAAAAATAACACTAAAACTTAAAAAGCGATTTTCGAGTCCTAAACAAACTCGAATAGTCAAAATCCATCGTATGTCATGGCATAACGATGAGTTCTACTAGTCTCGTCATTCTCTTTTCAAAAATGGTATTATGGGTCCAAATCGGAGCTCGACTTCCATACCCGCACTTTTGCCAATTTTCCTTTTCGGTCCAATTCTTCTTCAATCAATTTAGTCATTTGTTCTACATTATTGCCTTCCACATCCAAAAAACTTGGCTCCGAGTTATAATCTAGATAGAGAGGTTCATCATCTTCATGGAACTCATACAAATCTGTCATGTTGTATGTACTAAAAATATCCATAGAAGTTGGCAAATCAATAATGTAGGCATTGTTGTTAATCCGCTTAAGTACTTTGAAAGGCCCATACTCTCTCGATTTCAACTTGTTATAAGTACCAACGAAAAATCTCTCATTTATCAGAAATACCATCAACAAATCTGCAGTTGTCTTATATTTTGCATTAGTCTTCTCCAACTTTTGTTTTACTTCATCACGGACTGCTAGCACTTTTTCTGCCAGATGTTCAGCAGCAACACTCTTACTATTGCCCTTAGGCAACTTCACCAAATCTACAACATGGTAAAAAACCTTTGTATACACAATAGCAAATGAAGACCTGCATGTAGCACTATGAACTACGGTGTTCTCAACCTAAGGTAATATAAGATCCCATTGTTTGGGTTTATTTCCATGAACACTTCGATCCATATTTCCAAGGGTATGGTTAGTGTATTTTGGTCTGTCCAAGAGTCTAGGTATGGGAAGTACTACTTGGATTCAAACTTGGCCCAAACAACTTTCGCATTATAATCCAAAAATGTCCCACAAACTTTGTATCCCAATATGATGTAATAGACTTGGGAACACCATGTAATCAAACAACCTCCCTGAAAAATAATTTGACAATATACGGTGCTTCTGAGGTCCTTCGACAAGTCATAAAGTGAGCCATCTTAGAGAACCTGTCAACCACCACAAAAACATACCCTATTGAGTACGAGGTAATCCCAGAGCGAAATCCATAACAAGATCTTGTCATATGCCTTGAGAGATCGGAAGTGGCATTTTCAACTCGGTATTCCGCACTTGACCTTTTGGCACCTGACAAGTATAACATTTTCTAACTATAACTCCGACATCTCACTTCAACTATGACCAATAATACCTAGTTTCCAAACTGGCTATTATTTTGTCACGTCCAAGTGTCCACTTAGACCTCCACCATACAGATCTCGAATCAACTTTTCACTTGAAGATAAAATGGGAATGCAATGCTAGTTGCCCTTGAACAAATTTCCATCACTGATATAGAAATCTTTCACTGTTTCAAAATTCACACACTTGCTCCAAATCTTCTTAAAGTCAGGATCATCTGCATACAATTCCTTCATACACTAAAATCGAATAATTTCTTGTGATAATGTGACTAGCAAAGAAGCTCTCCTACTAAGAGAATTTGCAACTCTATTCATACTTTCATGTCTATGTTTAATCACAGAGGAAATTTCTGGAGAAAAGTCAACCACCAAGCATGCATTCTGCTGATATGTTTCTGACTATGAATAAACTTCAGGGCTTGATGATCAGTAAATAACGCAAACTCATTATGTACAAGGTAGTGTTCCCATTACTTCAAAGCCCTCACAACTGCATAGAATTCGTGCTCATAAGTACTCTACTTCTATCGAACATCACTCAACTTTTCTGAAAAAAAGCCACGAGTCTCTTCTCTTAGGAAAGGACAACCCCAACACCCACACCACTAGAATCACACTCTACCTCAAAGATCTTCTCAAAACTTAGCAAAGCTAATACTAGAGTTGTGCACAACATTTCCTTAATGAAGATGAAACTCTTATCTTGCTCATCTCTCCAACTGAATCTCCACTTCTTTAAACATTATGTGAGTGGTGCCATAATAGTGATAAAATTCTAGATAAATCACCTATAGAAAGTTGTCAAACCATGGAAACTTCTTACTTCTGAAACTGATTTTGGTGTTAGCCAATCTCGGATTGCTCTCGTCTTCTCTTCATCCACTCGTAGACCCTCTTCACCAACCACAAATCCCAGAAACAACAGCTTGGACATACAGAAAGTGCAATTCTTCAAGTTGATATACAACGTATTCTCCTTCAAAACATTTAGGACTTGCCTCAATTGAACCACGTGACCTTCTTTGGACTTACTGTAAATAGTATGTCATCGAAATAAACCACAACACAAGATCCAATGAAAGGACGAAAAACCTGATTCATCAATCTCATGAAGGTACTCTGGGTGTTTGAAAGTCCGAATGGCATTACCAACCATTCGTAAAGTCCATTTTTACTCTTGAGGTAATCTTTCATTCATCCCCAGGTTTGATGCGGATTTGGTAATAGCCACTACGAAGATATATTTTTGAAAAGACCTTAGAACCCTCAAGCACACTCAATATGTCCTCCAACCTTGAAATGGGAAACTTTTATTTCATTGTGATCTTGTTAATGGCCCGACTTTAACGCACATGCACCACTTTACATCCTTTTTTGATCGCCAACTTACCCACTTCAATTTGGGAAAGAGGGAGAGAGAAATAGAAGCCGAAAGTAACGACAACAAGGAAAAATGAGAGAGAGAGAATGTAAAAAAGGAAGATGAAGGTGTCTTCTCGAAAACTCGAATATGAGGTTCACCTTTGTCCTTTAAAAGGAAAGCAAGTAAATTATTATGGGATGATTTAAGCTAAATTTTCTATGTTTAAAATTGTGGATTAAATTTACAGATTGAGGAAGTTTTTTTTGTTGACGTAGGAACATGCAGCCACTATCCGCCAACGGAGTCCCAACCACTGTGAGTGCGCACTAGGTAAATCTCACTCCATGTGCAGTAGCCCGCAAACCACACAGGAAAGGTAAACCGTACTAGGTAAACCCGGTGCGATGGCTCAATCGAGGAAGTGTTGGCAGGGGGATTCGAACTCGTGACCTTTGGTCTCTGCGTTCACCTGCTCCATCAACTCAGTCACCCCCCAGATTGAGGAAGTTTTTAATTGGGTCCTTGAGTATAGTTAGTCTAAACGAATGCATTGAGTAGAGGCTTCCTTGAAAGAACGATTTATGGAATAAAAATAAATTGGATCAAGTGTGGTTGCTATTTCTCACTAGAATGGAAAATGAGCTAATTATTTTAATGCTTAAATAATGAAAATGGATCAGAGACTTGAAATTTAGATAATAGTATTTTTACATTTATCTACACGGTTAGTTTCAATGGAGAAATTATGAGTAATTCCATGTGTACAGAAAATATTTTCACAGAAATTGTACAATCATTCACATGCAAGTTGTACAATCATTCACATGCATGTGGACACCACATGAATAAGATATTAATAAATAAAAAAGTGGGCCCCACGTGTTTGTCTATTTTCTGGAAAAATTCGTTAATGTTAGTGTAGCATCACTCAAAAATTATATCATTATTTCAGACGGCGACTAGGAGGTTCAAAAAGTCTATCGACTTTCCTAGTCTGCAGTGCATTCATAAAGTTTACATAATTTTTTTATTTATTAGCATGCTTATAATAAATTATATAAATTGTAAAAGTTACTTATTTTAAAATGATTGAGTTAGACAAGCATGAATTTTAGTATAAAATAAACAGTAAATGTAAAATTAATTTTAAAATCACCAAAAATTACCCATGAGATTTTACATTGGGTAATTAACGCATAACGTCTTCACCTTTCACTGTTATTGTGGAAAACATTCTTACTTTTCATTGTTTGGCATTTTCACTCTTATTTCCACCTTTCATTATGCAAAATGTCATTTTTATCCATTCTCTCAATTAAAAATTGTGAAATTACAAAAATACCCTTCCATTTAAATAATACAAAGGGAAAAAGAAAAAAAATTAATTGCAAACATAGTCCTAACTTTTTAGAAAAGCGCAAATGAGTCACAAATAAATTATTAAAAGGATAATTAGCACATAACGTCTCTACCTTTCACTATTATTGCAAAAAAGTCCATACCTATTTTTTTTTTTTTTTTTTTTTTTTTTTTTTGCGTTTTCTCCCATAATTATACATTTGATAGCGTAACCATCATTTCTATCTATTTTCATCCAATTTTTCAATAAAAAATAATGAAATGACGAATATACCCTCATATTTAAATAAAAAGGTTAAAGAATTAATTGCAACTATAGTCTTTTTTTAAAAAATGCAAACGAGTCGCAATTAAATTTATTTTAAAAAAATTAAAAAATTAAAATGTGCAAACGAGTCACAAATAAATTATTATTATTAAAGAAATAAATATTTAAAAAATTATTTAAATATGAGGGTGTATTCATTATTTTACAATTTTTTATTGAGAAATTGGATAAAAATTGATGGAAATTGTAGTTTGCATAATCAAATATGTAATTAAGGATGAAAATGTCAAAAAAATGAAAGATGAAGATGTTTTTCACAATAAATGTGAAAGATAGGGACATTATGTACTAATTACCCTTTTAATAATTTATTCAGGACTCATTTGTGCTTTTCAAAAAATAGACTATGATTGTAATTAATTTTTTTCTTTTTTTTTATTTAAAGGAAATGATATTTTTGTCATTTCACAATTTTTAATTGAAAAAATGAATGAATAGGACTTTTTGCACAATTAAATGTGGAAATAAGGATGAAAATATCAAAAATAAAAGGTAGAGACGTTTTCCACAATAATAATAAAAGATAGTAACATTATATACTAATTATCCATTTTATATTACTCCGCACTGATGTGAATGTGTGTTTATAATATATGACTTGATATGCTAATGGAGTAAATGCGTTTTCACAATGTATGATTATATATGGTGATTTTCGCGCTCTGCATAGATTTGAATGTGCTTTCACAGTATACGATTAGAATATCAGAAGTCTTTGAGACTCACTCTCGTACACACATAAGCTTTGAATCGTATATTAGGGTGTTTATTCTAGGTAGTTTTACAAACATATGACCATAATTTCAGAATTATTTATTATCGAATTATGAATTCGAGAATTATTGATTTATGTGTAAGACTATGTAGTGACATCTTTTTGGTGTGACTTTTAAGAATATTATAGTTTATTTAGTTTACAGAGTAATTTAGCGCATGTTTAGAAGGTATTTTTCCAAAAAATTGAAGCCATTTTATGACCTTTGGGCAACTCAGAAGTGGGGTCCATTGTAGCCATTGGCTCTGTCTACCTTTCCACTAAATTATTACAATTTTCAAATAAGCCTTTAAGAATAGTCAAATATTATGATTGAGAGAAATGTGTACAAATAATTCAATATAATAAAAAGGGCATTATAGACTTTATCATTTTTTAGGTGATAGTTTCTAATGATGGCTTAATTACCTGGCAGCAATGGAAAGACAAACAACTGTCATATTTGGCGGGACTGAGCATGATCCGATTCAGTTCGATTCGATTCGATTATAAAGAGAATTGTAGAATCAAACCGAATTCAAAATTTTCGGGTATTTAGTAAATTAGACCGTTGTGTCTAAATTTAATTATGGAATCGTTCGAGTTCGGTTCCATTCGATTTGGTTCTGTTCGATTCTATTCGATTCCGGGGTTCCGTACAATAATGAAATTTTTTTATATTACAACAACGCTACATTAATTCGACTATAACATATTCAATCTTAACTCTTACAAAATAACGCAGTTCAATCTCATTATATCTTTCGCACCTCTCTTTGTTGTGTTCTTTATAGATTCCACTGTTAAATTATAGGAAGATGAAGATGTCTAATCCACAATAATAGAATGGTAGAAACGATACTACTGTAGAATAAGAGATTTGAGTAAAATTTAAGTTAATTTGATTAAATTGAGCTTAGCTAAAAATTAAAAATAGTAAAATCATATTTTGGGTTTAGATTAAATTAATTAGTTAGCAATTTATTTTTAAAAATAAAAAATTTTGACTTATTTAAGATAAAAAAAATTTTAAAAATTAGGGAGATTCGGTTCTTATTTGATTGTTTGGTTCTTGGTCTAGAACCAAGAATTGAACCCCAAACTCGTCGATTCTCGATTTAGATATCAGTTCGCGTATTTAACTTAAGAAGAACATTTTGATTCGATTTGAGTCTGGTTCGAAAGTTTTGTCTAACCATAATATTTGGGCTAAAAATCCTAGGTAAATCCTTCTAGACAAGCGCTTAGCTTATAGTATTATAAGATGATATCAAAATTACTTATATTATTTATACTTTTCAGTTACTTTTTAGGTTAAAGAATACAAGATTTTACGATTCATTATATTGCAGACTTATTTTTATTTCTTATTATTTTTATTTCTTATGTCTTGTCAACTCAATTTATTATTATTATTATTATTATTATTATTATTATT
>CAIGRB010109059.1:24939-40196 GCA_903798255.1 Fraxinus quadrangulata
TTTTTTTTTTTTTTTTTTTCCTGAAAACAGATTTTATTATTATTATTATTTTTTATTTTTTATGCTGAATTGGACCACCAGTATTGAACTATACAATGTATCCGATTGGAAAAATAATTTGCCTACAACTAACAGAACGTTATAGAGAGCGGTAGTTTGTTCTAGAAACCACTTTTCTTGATTATTATCGTCGTCTCAAGAAAAGTAACGAAAGTGCTGGAATCATCGTCTTCTTTATATATATTACACGCAACTCTCATTTGCTTTCATCACAGCAGATTTGGAAGCAATCATAAGAAAAGACTCTGGAAATCTAATATTTCGATCTAGACACTTCAACTAAAGAAAATTGTCCTGAAAGATGTCTCTAACCCCTAGCTTCTTTGGCAACCGACGAAGCAACGATTTCGATCCATTCTCTCTTGATATTTGGGATCCCTTTGAGGGGTTTCCTTTCTCAAGCACTTTAGCCAACGTCCCGAGCTCTCGCAGTGAAACCTTTGCGTTCGCCGATGCTCGCATAGACTGGAAAGAGACTCCAGAAGCTCACGTATTCAAGGCTGATGTTCCAGGACTGAAGAAGGAAGAGGTTAAGGTGGAGGTTGAAGAAGGTGGAGTGCTTCAGATCAGTGGAGAGAGGAGCAAGGAGCAAGAGGAAAAGAACGATAAGTGGCATCGCATGGAGAGGAGCAGTGGAAAGTTCCTTCGCCGGTTCAGGCTGCCGGCAAATTCAAAGGTAGATCAGGTAAAGGCTAGCATGGAGAATGGTGTGCTGACTGTGACTGTACCTAAGGAAGAAGTGAAGAAACCTGAAATTAAGTCCATTGACATCGCTGGTTGATTAGTCGTTTCGCTGGCGCATTTATGATGTTTGTGGTTTGATAATTACACATGAATGAAGTTTATTTCATTTATTTCAAAGTCCACGATAAAATTCGATCATTTATCATTTCGAGCTTCCAAATCAAAATTATTTAAACTTCTTTCATGAATCAAACTTCTAAATCACAAGAAATTTGAGTTACAAATATAGTAGTATCTGTCATTTTTTGAATCTCTTCTTTTTTTCGTATGGTATTACCACTCTTTTTGGTAGCATCCACTAGTTTGAAAATAATGTTCTACATTATTCTACTAATCTAAGTAGTTCTTCTCGACATGAATATTTGTACAAGAGATCATGAAAGCTCTCACAAAAAGCGAGGATAGTCGGTCAAGTCCCGTGATCATACCGACGAAGCATAAGCTAGTTCTTTTACTATGCCAACAGCTGGGGATATAGCAAGGAAGTTTTTCTTTTTTTAGATCTCTATTATATCCATCTAACTTCTTCGATAATAAACTTAAAAAAGGCAAAGAAAATAAAATAAAATAAAAAATGACTTTATAAGTTTTACTAATATTACTGCACAATATTATTTAATTTATTATTTTTTGTTAATTCTCATATCAATTTTGTAATTACAATCAAAATCGTTATTCACTATTTATAAAAAGTCATTACTCATAAAGGGGCAATCTGAAAAGTTTATAGGAACACGTTGAACTTGTACCTGTATTCCAAAAAAATGTAAAGCGTGGTGAAGCGCATATGCCAAGTTTTGATCTAGACGAGGTTCAGACGTAAAACAATTTTTTTTATTTTAATATTATTTTAAATTCGAAATCAATTTAAAAATTATTTAATAACTAAAGAAAAAACCATTAAAAATGTAAAAAAGGCAAAAGCGTAAATTAAAAAAGCGCGCATCGCAAAAAAAAAAGAGCACGGTGCGAGACGTTTTGGACTCGTTTTGCGCCTAGGCGGTACCTAGGCACCGCTCTTTCAAATACCGGTTGGCTAGCTTTGAATGTCAAATTTTATTGAAAAAATGATTCTTTAATTCATCAAATAGCAGAATGCAGCGCATTTATAGTCATTCTCATTTGAAATTTCTCATGCCGATTGATTTATCAGATATGGGATAGCTTATTATTACCCATTATTCTAATAGACGTAAAATGTGATGAAGCGTGGAGACAAGCTTCGACATAGGCGTTAAAAAGTGTAAAAAATGTTTTCTAATTTTAATATTATTTAAAAATTTTAAATCATTTTAAAAATCATGTAATAATTAAGGGGGGAAAACATAAAAGTGTTAAAAAGCGTTAAAAAAAATTACACACTTAGGTGCGAAAAATAAAAATAAAAATGAAAAAAACGCAAAATAGCGCGAAGTTAGGTATTTTGCTCCCGCTTTGTGCCTAGGCGCTGTTTTTTAGAACAATGCTATTACCAATTAGTATCACTGTAACGGGGAATCAGAATGCCTTTATGCATAAATAATGACCCTCTTGTTATAATTTATTAATTTTAATAAAATTAATATATCTACAAAATAAGTATTAAAGTATACTATTTTAGTTTTTATTCATTTAGGGTAAATTTTAGTGTTTTATATACTCTAAATATATTTTAGTACTCATTTATTTAATAATAATAAGTGCATCTCCAATAAATTTTTTAAACATAAGATACCATATATTTTAAAGAGTCAATCCTTAAAATTATGCTCTAATAGATTTTTCAAATTGGCATTATAAAACAAAGAGTGAGCTCATTTTTTATAATTAAATACATTCAAAGTATTTCAATTTTTAATGAAGAAAAATAATATATTAATTTGAAAGAAAGCTATTGAAAATAAAAGATAGGAAAAATAATAAATATTTTTTGAGTAGTAAAATTAATTATTAAATATAAAAAGCAAGTTGGAGTATTTAAAAATGTTTATTATCTGAATATATAGACGTTATTTAAATTGTAAAATATACACTTTAAAATTAGAGTTTTTTTCAATACCCATATACATAGTAGTTTATATATGTAAATTTCCCTTAAAATTGACACACCTAATAACTTTGCGCAGACTATCTTGTCACGAGAGTTCAAACTAAAAAAATTGACATACCATCTAGTTAAATTATGTTTAAACCCATTTTGCTTTTCAACCTTTATTATTCACAATATATTGACATAAATACGTATTATGGAAAAAATATAAGTCACACGATTTACATCCCTAACACGTAGTCTTCCATATTCATCGATCTTTCCTATCTCAAAGATTTCTCATAATTCAATCTCCAAAATTATCGCATATCTACATCTTAATCTTCCCATATATGATTATGTTATAAATTTTCGTTTCTATCATGTTATAATAAAAAATCGTAACCCAATTTGAAAATACCCATTTTTATTCTTGATTTCACACGACAACAAACGTTGAGCAAGAACGTTATATATTGTCATATTCACCTAGAGTATATGGAGTTTCCAGGTTGTGGTTTCACTCGATCGGCCAAAAAAAGAGCCTCCGATGAACAACAACCAGTCCATGGTGATTTTGCAACCAAAAATCGATTATACAGAAACACCTACCAATTAATTAACTCATTCTATAGCAAAAATCGTGTCTTTTCTGAAAACCAGTCCGCTCTTATGAACCACATGTAAATGCATGTTTCAATTTTTAGACATTTTATATATAAAGAGGGTTTTTAGTGAATTTTGATAGATGTTTTTGAAATGTGTGGTTGAAAAGATGTGGTGATCCATAAAAGATGTGGTTAATATTGATTATTTGACTTAGATTTAGATTAAAATCAAATTTTAATTCGGTCCAAACAAACCCAAAACATGGCACTTAATAAATTATGTGTCACATACTATTTATAAATTATGGATCTCAAGAATCGTGTGATAATTTAGTAAAAAATGTATAGACAAAAATAAATAAAATAACAAACTTTGACGAACGTGGACAAAAGTAAAATAATAATGTTAAAGTAAAATTATTATAAAACTAAACAAAGAGTTTGCTATTAGTAAAAAAGTAAAAAAAAAAAAAATCATTTTAAATATAATCAGCATGCTAAAATTTTTATAATCCCGTTTGGCCCTCATTATTTGTCACTTAATTTTTAAAATAATATTTTTTTAAAAAATGTGTGGCTAAAAAAATAAATTTGAATTTATGTGTAATATTATTTTAATGAAAAATAAATAGTTGATAAAAAGTCAATAAAAAATGAATTATAATTTTAATAAGATTCAAATATGGCTAGTGTTTCTTTAAAATAGATGGGTGACGTGTTTGTATCCCATTGGAAGTCTGATTAATTTTTTTATATGCGGCTTACCTGCATTTCTTTGTATCCCATTGGAAGATATTAATTTCTTTTATAGAATTTTATAGAAAGATCTCGTCTTTTCTACACAAATAATTTTCTTTATTATTTTTAATTTTTTTTGCCGAAGATGCTGACACACGGTCCCCACGGAATTTTTCGAAGAAATGCCGTGAAACTCCTAGAATCGTCATCTTCTTCCTATATATACATCTTGAATCAGTAAGTTACATTCATCACAGAAAATTTCAAAGCCTCGATTAAGCAATCAGAAGAAAATTCAAATCCATTTTTGTGATTTAAGATTCAGAAATCCATACGACAAAATGTCTCTGATTCCAAGCTTCTTTGGCAACCGACGAAGCAACATTTTCGATCCATTCTCTCTTGATATTTGGGATCCCTTCGAGGGCCTCCCTTTCTCAAGCTCGGTAGCTAATGTCCCAAGTTCTGCCCGGGAAACCTCTGCATTTGCAAATGCTCGTATAGACTGGAAAGAAACTCCAGAAGCCCACGTTTTCAAAGCTGATCTTCCCGGACTGAAGAAGGAAGAGGTTAAGGTGGAGGTTGAAGAAGGAGGAGTGCTTCAGATCAGTGGAGAGAGGAGCAAAGAGCAAGAGGAAAAGAACGACAAGTGGCATCGCGTGGAAAGGAGCAGTGGCAAGTTCCTTCGCCGGTTTAGGCTGCCGGAAAATGCCAAGACGGATCAGGTAAAGGCTAGTATGGAGAATGGTGTGCTTACTGTGACTGTGCCTAAGGAGGATGTGAAGAAGCCTGAGGTCAAATCCATTGACATCTCTGGTTGATAACTCCGTATGCGATTTGATCCTGCTGGTGAATGTATGATGTCTGTCTGTAGTGTGATAATCTCGAAAAACAATGTTGAATGTCTCGTGTCTCGAAATGGAATGGTGTGTTTGAGGTTGGAAATATTGTGGAACTCTTAAATAAATATAAAATGTTATTAGCTCTCTTTTTATTACCAACATTGCAATTCCTATCAAAGTTATAGGAAATAAAGGATATTCTTTCTTACAAAATTAAGAGATTTAAGTTGATATGGTAATCATTTAGAAGTTCATATAAAAATCGGACGGCGATGACAAAAGATTAAAAATCACTTTACTCTCAACCATTTTAAGTTAATAAAAAATAGATTCAGATTACTTACATTTTATTTTTTTCAAAAAGAAGCCTAAAAAATCTTGACCTTTGAATAGACGGTAGCGTTTAGGGATCAGAAGAACTCAACTCTAATCTGCATCACCAAAAAATCATTGGGACTTATAATCTCATATGGATATCATAGAAAATTTTCAACTAGAGGTTGAAGATTGAAGAGAAGATAAAGAAGAAAATTCATGGATAGTTCTGGAAGATGGTCTTAGACGTTTTAGCATGAGTTAAAGGCATCAACAAATGTTTTATTAATATATTCAGTGATCTCTCTTGATCTCAGATCAAGATCAATTGTTTAGAATAACTAACAACTTATCAAGTTTAAAAGGCAAAAAATTAATATCGAAGCCGTCATTTCCTTTTCACCAAGTTCGTGTCACACCTGACAACTGCAATCATTATGGCTTGTGAAACAAAAGGTTATGTTCATCTTGATCATCAACACCCCATACCTAAATGACAAGTGCTTCAAAAATAATTATGACCTCGGCCATTATGCCTTGGAGGATGCCGCTCTAACATGGCTAAAATCATAGATCAACTTCAACTCAACAACTTGAAGCGCAAAAGAATCTAACTATACCATGCCTCGTCCCTTGAGGCACCAAAATGAAAGGTTTATTATTCTTTACTAAGCATCTATTTGACTCTATTTAAATTAAAAATATTTATTTCTTACTCATTTTCTATTATACGTATGGATGGAATAAACATTTTTATTGTAAACTCAATTTTTTTCAACTTATTAATCATACATTATTTAAAATATCATTTTTCTCAATTTCTTTATAATGACCATCAAATAAGGGCCAAATTAAAGAGAATATTACCAAATTTTTAAAATGTGTGTCATGATTGATACTATATCGATATTGGTTAGGTTGAAACAAGGTATTGAACCAGAAGTTCAATAATTATCATATTACATTATTTAGTATGACCGATCTGACTATCTTGAATCAACAATGATTCAAAAAATTATTAAGAATTTGAATGGATA
The DNA here is from genome assembly GCA_903798255.1 of Fraxinus quadrangulata. Taxonomy (NCBI): domain Eukaryota; kingdom Viridiplantae; phylum Streptophyta; class Magnoliopsida; order Lamiales; family Oleaceae; genus Fraxinus; species Fraxinus quadrangulata. The sequence goes on from CAIGRB010109059.1 coordinate 31,292, forward strand.
TTTAACGAAGAACCAAAAGATCCCTTAATCTAATGGATTTCTGTATAATATTAACTGTTCACTATATTATAAATTGGTGTTGATTATCACTAATTAAAGTTGTGACTAAATTCTTATAATTTTGAAAATTAATTAGGGTGATAAAAGGGGGTCTTGTAACCTTTCATGTTGACCATCTAAATATTATTCGTTTCAAATAGATATGATATCTCTATTAGATGATTACATGGTGTACACAACCTGAAATTTGCAAAATTATTGTTCGAATTTTAAATTATGAATATAATTTTTATATTAAACAATTAAGACAGCGTGTCTTGTTAATGTTATTGAGCCTAAATATCAATATTTTCATAAGTGTTAGTTTGATGGTAATAAATGATTAAAGACTATTATTTTTTAAACACTCATTTAATTTTTAAATAATTAATATTGAGAATGAAGCACTTCCCAACTCTATCTCAAGAATGCTATATATGGCTTATGTTCAAAGCATAATTTGTTCATTTAATTATTTTGATATTGAAATATATATAATTTCTCCACTGCAATAACTAAGATGAATATTAAAGAATGTTGATAATGCATGTTTAGTTTGACATTTATAAAAATGTCTTAAACTCTAACATGTGATATTTTATAATGCAATTTGTTGACTGTCAATTTGATTAAATTGTTTCTTCAGCATTAGGGGGATATATTAGTAGTAAAAAATAATGCATAATGCATCATGTTGTGCTATCTATATACTTGCACTTGACCATATGATTAGATAATCCAATTGCAAGATGCACTTTTTGACCTATAAAAAATTAATAAACTATCATATATCAGTTATAGACGCTCCATCTCGTATTGATATCTTAGGAGGACAAAACAAATGAATTATATAGATAACATATCTGAAGCATTGTGACATTCGATTCTAAAGATAAAAATTCTTGAAAAAAGGGAAATAAATAGAATAGATAGTCCCATTTATTAGACACCAATTATAAAACCTCGGAAGAAGTTCAAGTATTTGAAATATTGAAAAATTAAGATATCTCAATAGGTCATATAATTATGAGAAAAATGGAATAAAAAAGAAGAATTTGTCGACAACACTTTTGAATATGCTATGACGCTTCATATTATGAATATGGAGGATATTGAAATAAACTCTTCAAAACATATCGATTGATAAAAAAGAATGTTATATCATATCAAAATTGAATTTACTAGAGAAATCTGAAGTTTTTTAACCTTCAATTCGAACACAAGGTATATACTAATGCGAAAGTAAATGAGAAAAATGAAGTCGTAACATGTAATGTACGACTTCAAAAATAATAAATTTGGTAAAGATCGTGATGGATGCAATTATAATTTTATATCTCGTTATCCTGACAATACATAAAGTTCGAAATGCGGTTATGTCGACTCTTCGGCATGACTAATGTTATTCTTGAAGAATTTAATACGCTTGAAGCATATAATTCAAGTGATAACATTGTGAAGGGAATAAATACGATTTGTACTCTTTTTTTCCTTGACAAACATTTTTAATGAGGTAACTTTTGTGATGTACTCAAATGAATAATATATTCTTTTTCATTCATTAGGATTTTCCCCACCGAATTTTTTCTAATAAAATTTTAACAAAGTATAATTTTTGTGTAATGAATGTTCATAACCTACAAGATATTTACCCTAAAAAATACTCATATGTATGAGACTCGTGAAGAGAATAACAAGAGCTATTTTTCGAATCATCGTGTTATTACAATCATCAACTATTGATAAAATCTTAACAAGGCATCATGAAACATACTTCACTGGAAATGTGAAATTGAAGACAATTACTTACAAGATATGGATGACTCAATACTAGGATTTCAATTTATTGAAATTAGGGAAGTAGTTGTACTCTTTTTTTCTTCGCTCAAAATTTGTCTCACTGAACTTTCTTAATAAGATTTTAACGAAACAACATTTTACTACTACAATTTTGTTATAATTACTTGTACTCTTCTTTCCTTTGTTTGATAATTTTATCCCATTTAATTTTTGTCAAACTAGATTTTTAACGAAATAGTTATTGTACAAATAATTATCAAAAGGGAAGTGTTATAAAATTGTAAGATAATTATTTATGATTCTGATCTTATTAGAATACTTATACAAGTCCTATCTAATAAAGAAGAGTATATTCTAATATGATTGTATTTCTCATTTTAAATACTATAATATGAGACATTGATTCTCAATAAAAAACACATTTGAGTTTTGATCGTTCTCTATTTCTTCTCTTGTTCATTGAGTTTTATAACCCAAAAAAAAAAAAAAAAAATCACTTTTAATATTATTGAGTTTTACATACGTATAATAAATGATCTTTGACATGATATATAGGATAAACACAAAATAACAACACAAGCTAAAACAAAAAAAGAGTCTATACTGCGGTTCAGATTGCAAGAGTTTTGAGGATGAGGGTAGAGATGGTCGGCTCGGCCCATATAAGCACGAGCCGAGTCGAAGCTCGACCCACGAGCTCATGGTTAGCGAGCCGAGCCGACCTCGGCTCGTGAGTTCGCCTTTTTTTTTAAAAAAAAGTACAAGCTGCTCATAAAAAACGAGCCGAGCTCGGGCTCGTAGCTCGTTTTTTACGAGTCGACGAGCTGCTCGACTCGGTTGACACCACTAGATGAGAGTGATCGACGCCTAGGTGGTTGAGCCAAGCTTATCTCTGATGAATTTAAAATTCCGCAAGATTAGGCTGTCAAAGAGTGTTGCGATACCTTTGATTACATGTCCTGCACAAGAATACCCCATTAGCATGAAAAATGCAGTTGTTCCTATAAATTGCTAGTGTATGATATTGTTATAAATAGTAGTAGGGATGTGACTCCAAGTATCGGTTTCTTATAGACTACGTTTCCACTCAAGCCTAACTTTTATCGCAATATCAAAATTCTTTTGGTTTTACAAGTGCAACTTAACCTGTAACTAATTTGACTATGAAACTTTATACTAATTGGTACGCATTTATGAAATGCAATTAAAGGAAAACACTAAGATTTCAAATCCTTCTATATTCTTTTATTTTAATATCAATTCAAGAATTTGACAACACTTATTTGTGTTTGAAAATAAATGTTACTATTTTATTTAATGATATCTCTTAGAGTACTATTAAACATATCATCACATGTGACCATATTATATCTCTATAAAGAGTGCTAACATATGATTCTATGAAAATGAATTAAATCACAAGATTACTCATAAGATTTGAGACTTTGATTGCAATTATTTCTCTCTCTTTTTTTTTTTTTAAATTTAAATGTGAAGTTATTTTATAAAACTTTATGAAGAAAAAAGATGAAAAAGTTTGTATTCCAAAAAGTTGTGCTAATTTAGAAAAAAAATTTAAGTCAAAACAAAAATTAGAGGATATTGCTCAAAATAGGTAAACGAAATATTGTATCAATCACCATAAACTAAACAAGAGTTTGCTATTACCATTTTTTTATAATCAAAACGCTAAGACCTTGTTTGATTGCTAATTTTTCATGAAACATGTCATATTCGAAAAAAATAAATAAATAAATTTTACTTTGGCCGTTTGATTGCAACGTAGAAATTGAAATCGAATTTCAAAGTACAATCACTTTAAGTGGCATTTTTTTTGTTTTCATGGAAAACGAATTCCTATGAGTTTCGTGGGTTTTTATTTTCTAACTAAGCCACTGTTTGAGCCATATTAAAATTTTCATTCACATTCTTCTACTCATTTTCAACTACATATTTTTCAATAAAATAATATTTTTCATTATATCAATAATTTTTTTTCAACCACACATTCTCTATCAATTTACTATTCCAAAATATATTTTTCCAAAAATAATGTGGCTCAAACACACCCTAACATAAAATTAAAATTCATTTCCACCTTTGTTTGTCAAACGTAACCTAAGACTTTTATATTAGTTCTTGTTTTAGTTTCATTTTATTATTTTTATTTTTTTGTCAAAATGTATTTTTTTTTCTTTTTAATTACATATTTTTCAATAAATAATATTACACGTAAATTCAAAATTTTCTCTTTCATTATAACTACATATTATTAGAAGAATAAATTTTCCAAAACATATATTTCCCAAAAAAAACTTTTAATAGAACCCAAGCAAGGGCTTAGACAACCTGTGTTTCTATAAAATACGCTGTGGTTGTATTCCATTGAAAGATTAATTAAGTTTCTATTTATCTATTTTTAAAATAAAATTCTTTAATTTTTATACTCTTTTTAATCATACATTTACACAATAAAATATTTTATAAATAAATTCAAAAAAATTTCATACTCTTTAATTACACGTTTCTTAAAAAAAACATTACAATCCAAAATACTAATTCTTTTATGAACTAGGTCCAGTAGTATCGAACTTTAAAGAAAGATCTCGTCTGTTCTACACAATATTTTTCTTTATTATTTTAATTCTTTTACGGTCGATATGGTCCCCACGGATATTTTTTCCAAGAAAATGCGTGAAAGTGCTAGAAACTCCATCTTCTTCCTATATAATGCCCCCCTGAGGTGAGTCCATAATAGAAAATTTGGAAGCTTTGAATTAGCCATTACAAGAAATTGTAAAGCCTCGTATTGCGATTCAAGAAATCCATCCGATAAAATGTCTCTCATTCCAAGCTTTTTTGGCAACAGACGAAGCAACGTTTTCGATCCATTCTCTCTTGATATTTGGGATCCCTTTGAGGGCTTCCCTTTCTCAAACTCGGTAGTCAATGTCCCAAGCTCTGCTCGCGAAACCTCTGCATTTGCTAATGCTCGTATAGACTGGAAAGAAACTCCAGAAGCCCACGTTTTCAAAGCTGATCTTCCCGGACTGAAGAAGGAAGAGGTTAAGGTGGAGGTTGAAGAAGGAGGAGTGCTTCAGATCAGTGGAGAGAGGAGCAAAGAGCAAGAGGAAAAGAACGACAAGTGGCATCGCGTGGAAAGGAGCAGTGGCAAGTTCCTTCGCCGGTTTAGGCTGCCGGAAAATGTCAAGCCGGATCAGGTAAAGGCTGGTATGGAGAATGGTGTGCTTACTGTGACTGTGCCTAAGGAGGAAGTGAAGAAGCCCGAGGTGAAATCCATTGAGATCTCTGGTTGATCACTCCTTTTGCGTTTTGATCTTGCTGGCAAATTTATGATGTTTGTGTCTGGTGTGATAATGCTGATGAACTGTGTTTAATGTCTTATGTTTGGAAATAAAATGGCGTGTTTAAACTTGAAAATATTGTAAAATTTTTAAATTAATATGAAAGTAAATTTCTGTTGTTCTTCCACATCTGTTTATTAACAACATTACGATTCTTGCCCAAAGTTACAGGAAACAAATGATCTTCTTAGAAAATTAAGAGGTTTTCAGTTTATACGGCAATAATTTAAAAGTTATAGCCATCATTCTACCAAACTCTTATATCAAATCTAAATCATCAAAGACTACTTCAATGTCCCTACGCGAATACTGAAGAAAGACTAATCATAGTTGTATCAAATTTTGAAGTGCCGTCCACTTTAAGGTTGCTGCGCAACATCAAATTTACCATCACAACACAAGTGTATCATCAACCACAATTATACAAATAGGTTAATTCAATCCATCTTCTCAATGGACGACATATCCTAAATCTAAGCTAAATGGTAGTTAATTTATACTTTCCTGCAAAACTATTTCACAGCACATCTAGCTTCAAGCGGATTCAGCGAGCACGGAAAATCATATACAAAACATTCGTAACATACCAAGAAAATCGAAGTATTTTCTAACGCTGAGATCCTAATTCCTATGCCATTGCCCTCAATAAATTCAGCCGGCTACAGATACATCATTTTGTACCTTAGACCGCAACTTGTTCCTAAGAAAATCAGACAGCGGCTTGATTGCAGCACGTCCTTGTTCCAGACACTGAAAGTAATTGTTCACTGTGTACAAAAATGAAAGCAAGCCGTAAGACATTTGGAGGCAAATAAAAAACGGGCACATGTTTTTATTTCAAAGAATATTGGGAATAACAGTGTGACGTGCCATTTGAGGGGCAGGGAGAGAGCATAATGTACACCAATGGACCTCGCACGATTGGATAAGCTTAAAGGTTTAACTTGCAAGTGAACTTTTTGGAAAATGAGACTAGATATTTTGTAACACTGAAATTTGGAAATAAGCAAGTTTCTTATTTCAAGAGCAACCTAAAGTTACTTCTAAAAGGAGGAACTTTTTTTACTTGAAATAAGACAAATTAATCATCCAAAAATGTTTGGAGACGAAAAGTTGAGTTAACTTATACAAGCTTAACCAAACATGCTATGATTGTACTGTATGCTCATACATGAAAACAGTAAAAAGACAGGATAAGGAATCAGGACAGAAGCTTGATGTTAGCCTATTACTACTATAAGTTAAAACGAGAACATCCAGGGTTCCACGCTATAAGAATACTAGTGAAAGACATCTGGATTCTTAAACTGCTTAGCCATGACACCCAGTCATTGCTGTGAACTAACAAGGAATCAAATCTCTCATACTTCTACCACGAGCTTATTGTAATAGAAGGCATTATATGAACTAAAAGATGCGGGATGAAGTGTGACAATTACCTGACATAACACCATGAGTAACAGATGTGATAATTCCATTTTCAATTGATTCTCCTACTTCCACTGATTCCTCATCAAGTACAGATAGAATCGAGTTTCGGAAAACTAAATATATCAGTGCCTTCATATTCTGCCATGTTTTATGCAAGCACATAGTGAGAGAGATTTTTAGGTACAAAATATATAGGTGGAGAATCAAATACGTATTTCACATGTAAAGCACTGCATGGATTCAAAATGGAAAGTGTTTTCCTACTATCTGTCTGCTATAAACAAAAAATTGACATTGAATGCACACAACAGCATGATGGCTACAGGAATGAACGGTGCAGAGAGTTGTGGTATATTCTTGATATCTATTATATAAATATTTGTACACCAGATGATTCATTCATTCAGTAATTTGACTAACTCAAGGCGCAAAGAAAATTTCAAAAACACGATAAATATTGAATGAGAATGACCAAGTCAAATAAGAATAATTAGAATACCTGTTCTTCTAGCTTGTTGGGATCCAATACACAATACTCATCTTCTGATAGACAACAACTTATGGCAACTACAGAAAACAATTGTAACTATTGTTAGTACTACACAATTCAACAAACATCATTTCACTTATACGAAAGTGTCGTCCATATATAATGTTTACCAGCAAGATATTTCAAAGGAATTCCAGCATCTACAAGGGCAGAACATGCTGCATTTATAGCACAAGGGAGAAGCTTAACAAAAGGTTAGTCAAGGAAGTTTCAGGGATAATGGCCTTCCGAACATGGAAATATTATTATGTACCAAGCTTAAAGAAAAAAATATATGAAATTATTATAAAACCCAAACATTATATGATAGCACAAGACTTTTTTCTCCTTTAATATATCCAAAATATGAATTTCTTTTTTTCTTTTTACGAATGATTGTGCTTGGTTGGGTTTCATTATAAGTTGCTAAATTATGGTTGTGTTTGATATCCATTTTGGAGAAGAATTTGATTTGGAATAGTGATTAATGGAAGAATGTACGGTTAAAAAGTAAGGAGAATTTTTGGGTTTATGTGTAATATTATTTTATTGATAAAATGTGTGGTTGAAATGAAGAAAGAGAAAAAAATGAGAATGAGAAAAAAATGGATGTCAAACAAGGACTATAATGTGATAGAAATAAGTGGTGGATAAATAAATAGTAGTCCTGTATCCGACGAAATGTGGTTAAAATTACAATTTGACTTTGAACTTTAAATTATAAGGAGATTATCTTATGTTTGACTCGTGTTTATATACGATTAATAAACACCCAAACCACTTTTATCTACGCATTTTGAGGAAGGACTAATAAGTACTACCCACTTTTCCATTAATATATATTTATTTATAATTTAAAACATTTATAAACACTTCACAAACATGCTACAGCAAACAAGCTCTCAGTAGAAACCATAAAATTAAGTTCTTTATTGAGGGCTTGTTTGAGCCCCATTTTTGTCCCAAAAAAAAAAGTCATTTTTAAATAGTGTATTGATGGAAAATGTGTGATTAAAAGATAAGAAAAAATTTTGGGTTTATGAATAATATTATTTTATTGAAAAATGTGAGATTAAAATGTGGTCAAAACACTATTCAAGAATGCATTTTTTTTAAATCAAAAAATGGAGCTCAACAAGGGCTGAAACTCATAATAACAGCTATCGAGGTGGTGATTTGCAAAAGTACTATTAAAATACAGTATTGAATAATGAAGCAAAACACGAAAAGAGAAAGAAAAGTGAAGAAACAATTGTTTTCAAAATTAAAGATAACAAGGTGAAATTTAATGTTTCATTGACAACTTTTTGTTCCATTTCTTTTCTTTGGTCACATTTTATGTTTAATTTGGAACGGTTTACAAGTACTTTTCGAAAGGCATGCCTTCCTAAATTCATTCTTTCTTATACATTAAATTCCTCATAGGCAAATGAGCTTGCACGGCACATTATACCTCAAAAATGCCCCATGCCATAGATTTAAAATCAGGTTTTGATTAAAGGAACCAGGAAAGTCCAAATACTGAATTAGTCACATCAGAAAGCAAACAATGTTGCCGCTATATATACCATTGTAGCAGTAAATGAAGCTGCATAATCATGAAGGATACTGAACCATCATCATTAACAACCTGTATGAATGAGAAAGTTGATGAGTCTCACCATAAAAAATTAATGCAACCAGAAAAAGAGACTCATAAAGATTGGATTAGAGAGAAACCCGGGGGGGGGGGGGGGGGGGG
>CAIGRB010109059.1:40238-59925 GCA_903798255.1 Fraxinus quadrangulata
AAAAGAGAAAATCATAAATAATTGGAAAAGAGAAAAAAGCAAGAGGATCTACGAAAACATGCATAACTTTCAGCTCGAATGTCGAACTTTCGACCGTGAGTACAATCCGAAAGCGTTTTTCGATTTTGCACATTTTTTTATGATGTTGTCCAACTTTTGGGATCAAATTACGTTGTTTGGAGCTCTAGTTAAGCATTTTCTGTTTTGAGTCGGTTTAAGGGTATTTTTGTAATTTTTACAATATTTTAGTTTTATTCAGGTTTGTTTAATAGTTTTTAGTTTATTTGGATTTGTTTATAGAATTTGAATTTCACTTTATGAATTTTTTTGAGCCTACAAGTACGCGTTAATGTTGTAAAAATAATTAATTTGATTCTTGATTAATAGAATAATTTAATTTTCTGATGGACTAATGCACTTGTGAATGATTCCTCTAGAAGAAATGAACATGGCAAGGAAGATGCCAACACCCAAATGATGTAAAATACTATTTGATATTTTGTAATAGGAGAACTTCAATTATAGTAGCTAGGTAGATGGCACGAATTACAGAGATTTACTGCTATGTAAATGTACTCAGCAACAAAGAATTGAAATAAATGGTATTTGGCTTTTCGAGAGAGCCAATTCTCTCCCCCAAGACTATACTCAATTTCATGTCCCCTCATTCTTCTTTCCCCCTTATTTATAGACAGTGTGATCCCCATACTGTGCTCTAACTACCTGTATAACCAGCCCGTGAATTGTTGTAACAATAGATCATGTGATTTGTTATAACTGTCTAGCTCATTTCCCTTCATGCCCCTGCTGCCCCCTGTGCTCTTTACTTACACAATTGAATTGAGTTGGTGTTCTATTATTTTCCCGTTTATTAGTGGATTCCAAATAGTCATCACGTCCATTCGAGCGAAATTCGAGCGAAATTCGAGCAAACATCTGTTCTGTGTTACGAACAAGACACTTTTATTATTATTCACATTTCTATCCTGAATCAGGTGGTATCAGAGCCTACTTTCTCGTTCTCTATATTTTTTATTCATAAACATGGATGACGTATCAGTTATTAGGACAAATTTGGACACAACAAATCGACGACTTGATGATCTTACTACTAAGATCGGAGAGATCCGTCAATTGTTGTTACGGAGTTGTTGGTAACAAGAGGCAGAATCATCAACATGGCAATAAGGAAATCAACCATAAATGGATCGCAGAGCCTGTAGTTCGGAAAGAAAATAACAGGAGACTTTCAGTAGAAGAAAGCAAATTGGATGCCAAAGATAAGAGGAAGAATATATCGATGAAGTTCGTGGAAAAGAACAAGGAGATTTTGTATGTACTCTGGAGAAAATCTTGTGCTCATCCAAACGGGGAAGATTTAACTCAGCATGAATAGATCTTTCAGACCAATGATGTTGTTTGCGACTTTTTGAAGAAAGATATTAGATTCCATTATTAAGTTAAAGCAGCTTACCTCTAGCTTATACGAGTGTGTAAAATCGGGAACTTCTGCTCGTGCGAAATGTCCTGAAGAAAAGCTAAAAGCAGGAAGCTAAGGCTCCAAAGAAAGATATTAGATTCCATTTTTAAGTTAAAGCAACTTACCTCTAGCCTATTCAAGTGTGTAAAATCGGGTACTTTTGCTCGTGCGAAATGTCCTGAAGAAAAGCTAAAAGCAGGAAGCTAAGGCTCCAATAATAAATAATTGCAGTTGTGATAAACTAATCACGAAGAATTTGGTGCATCATCTTAAGTTGCCAAACGAACCACATTCAGATCTTTATCAAATTGGATGGATTAAGAAAGGTTTGTCTATTCAGGTTACTCAAATTTTTAAGGTACCTTTGTCAATTCACAAATCAAAAGTTATTTGTGAATTTGTTCAATTGGATGGGTGTCATATTTTGTTGCATAGATTGTGACAGATTGATGTGGATGTCATAAATAAAGGTAGAGAGAATACCAACAAGTTTAAGTGGAAAGATAAAAATATTATGGTTGCACTAATAGGAAGGGCACATAAAGCTTCTAAAGTGGAGGAAAGATTTTCTAACGAGTACAAATTCAAACGGTGAGTTTTCCTCCCATGAGCCTTTGTATCTAGATGACAACTCAGAGTCGAGTTGTTTTGAAGTGGAAGGAAATGATGTGGGATAGTTAGAAGAGAAAATCATAAATAATTGGAAAAAAGAGAAAATCAGGAGGATCTACGATAATATGCATATTTCAGCTTGGAATGTCGGATTTTCGTTCGTGAATACAATCTGGAAGCATTTTTCGATTCATCACATTTTTCTTTATAACGTTATCAAACTTTTGGGGTCAAATTACATTGTTTAGAGCTCTATTTTAGCATTTTTTTTTTTCTATTTTGAGTCAATTTAAGGGTATTTTCATCATTTTTAAAGCATTTTAGTTTTATTCAGATTTGTTCAATAATTTTTTAGTTTATTTGAATTTGTTTATATAATTAGAATTTCACTTGAATTAGAAATTGTTCTGAGTCTATAACTACGCGTTAATGTTGTAAAAATAATTAATTCAGTTCTTGATTAATAAAATATTTTAATTTTCCCGTTTATTGGTGGATTCCAATATTTATTTGGTGGATTCCAATAGTCATCACATCCGTTTGAACTAAATTCGAGCAAAACCCCGTTCGTGTGTTACGAACAAGACACTTTTATTATTATTCATGTTTCAGTCCTACATTAATGGCAAATTAATTTATCTTATGTTTAATGACCGAGTGAAACCACTAGCCTCTGCAGCATGTTGAAGCCTAAACCATGGCTCCAAAATGCTTGAATCTAAGTTTTAAGGTCGTAGACACCAAGAGCTTATAAAACATTTGCAAAACCGCAACATGTCCTTAGTAGCAAATTTGAAGATAGTCATAAAATTCACAAGCAAGAAAAAATAGATTGTTTTGGTGTTGAGGTAGCTAGCAAGAAACTTTTTAACTTTTTTATTGCAAAGATTTTTCATTTTAATGCTCTCCCTAACTCTTTAATCTTATAGCTCCGTATCAACCCTGATAGTTCATACGGATTCAGATTCACAGTACCTTCAGGGAATACTACTCTTACATAAAGCAGTTGTCAGTTTACCCTTTTGTTCCCCACCCCTCACCCCCATGTGCAAAACTCAACAACAAACAATAGCAACAAATTAAGCCTTATTACAATAGCTTGGTTAACTAAGAACCATATCCGATCTGCCTATTTTACCTAATCATGCAGTGATGAAGGGCTTAACATCAGTTCATTACGAAAATGAGTGTGTGTCCATGGTCATTGAAAAAGGAATGAAGTTTGTAGAATTAAAGTAAGAATTTATGAGAATGTCATCATGAGAATATATATTGGAAAAATCAATTTCTTCATAACACTGAAATTACCCATTTAGCATGCTAAACTGGCTATTTTTAAGTTAGCAACAAATTGGGCAGAAAGTTGCAGTCAGTTGTTCAGTAGTTGTACCTGGATAATAATTGATGTGGTGGTATTCGGATGAACATTCAAAATGCAGATATTTTGCAGAGTTCTCTTTAGTATCATCTCATACTCCTTTTCCACTTTCCCTAATATTTACCAAATTCAATAGAACATTAGCCAATTGAAGCGGCATCAGCATCTAGAGTGTTCCAACCGGAAAATAGAAATTATTCATTACGATCAAAGTCAACATTCTTTGAACTCAACTTATAAACAATGGAGTGGTGAAAACTTATCTTCATAAAATGTTGACTAAGAAAGCTAACAGCACAGCATATTCATAATAGTATATGTGTCGAAGTTAATACTATAAAAAGAATAATACAATGAAAAGCTATGATGCACCAACACGGACACGTGTTCGACATGATTTTTTTTAAAAGTATAGACAATACGTCATCGACACGTTGATTAAATTCTTGAAAATTCTTCATTTATATAGTATACATTTAGTTTTATACTTGTTATTAATTTTTCTTGTTGAAATTTTTTAAACATGAGTACCTATTTGTTACTTGCTAATAATTTTGAATTAACAATATATAATATTTCTAATATAAAAAAAAAATGATTACGGTAGGGTGTCCGAGAAGTGTCGATATTGACTCGTGTCGGACATGCTATTCTAATTGAAGTGTCCATGCTACAGAGATGAAAAGGATGGGAGGGCATGTATCATGCATCTCTAGCAAAATCGCAAAGTGGAGTTAAAATATAATCCGATGTCAATAATCAAGATATTTTATGACAATAAGGTCCGAAGGCTGTTACACATTTGAGAGGTCCAATGTAGTGGCACGCTTTTGTAATTCCTTGCTTACAATTTTATAAATTAAGTAAGAAGTATCTTTAGGTCATAATAAAAAAAATCCAAACAAAATCTCACCAATTTGGCCAGATTTGGGCTTCCAAATGACTTCAATACAAGCTTTTTCCGGATTCTCATTCTTCTTTGTCCCAGCCTTTGGCCCATAAACTGCAGCAAGAATTTTGGTTTCCCCTAAAACCAAACAAAAACAAGGAATTATGTTTGGAAACGGCTTAATTGAAGAATAAATAAATCAATTTACGGGCTGCTTCCATAAATAAAGCAGAGTAACCAGATTCTAAAACGGCTGCTTCCACAAGGAATTTATTCTTCACTTAAGCAGAGTAACCAGATTCTAAAACGGCTTAATTGAAGAATAAATAAATCAATTTTTGTTTTTTTTTTTTTTCCAAATATTCATCAGATAGAACACAACATCAATATCCATATCAAGTCTCATCTAAAAAATTCAGATTAAAGCAATTATCTGGCAGGAAATATTAATTTATTCTTCTTCTTTTTTCTCCTTTTTTTTTTTATTGTATTTCAAGAAATACAAATTGAGAAATTTTTCTTTTAGCGGAAAAGTCTTGGATTTCAAGCACTGTAATTAGAGAAACCATAATAATCACAAAACCATGAAAGAAAACAACTTAAAAAGTAGATACTCGTTAGACAAATCATATGTATAATCATGATTCATGAAGGAAACGGAATTTTTTTTTTCAACATAAAAAATAGCCTACCCAAGAAAGGTATATTGATTAAGTAATTATCAAATTCAAACGAAAAAAAAAAACAATTAAGGAAAAAACAGTAAGGGAGCGAGAATGTACCTTGAGAAAAACTGGCAGAGCCATGGGCACGGTTAAGAATGCCGCGAGTACAACTCAATGGTCTCATCTGAGTCGCTGAACGCCCATCTTCTCTCTTTTCCTCCATACTACTTGTTTTCTCTCTGCACAGATGGAGATGGGAGGGTTTAGCGAGGATTTATATTTTCAAATTGGGATGTAAAGTTGAATAGAGGTCTATTGTAGTCTTCAACCTTTCACTCCTATAATTTTTATTCTTAAAACTTTTATTTCTCGACATCGAGTCCCAACCTTTGTGTTTATACTAAAAATAATATTAAACTAAATGTAAAAAGACAAATTTACACTCAATATAAAAAAGAGAATAAAAGAAAATGCAAATAAAAAGAAAAATAACTTTTATTTTCTACCATCAAACCCTCGGACGAGTCCGAATCTATTGCTCGATTTTAACGCTATGTTCCTACTTGATTGAAACTCTACTCTTCATGCCTAACATTTAGGGGCTGTTCTCTTTGGTCGTTTTGGGTCGTTTTCTGTTTTCGATTTTTCAAAACAGTGAAAATGCGTTCTCTTTCCTATTTTCGAAAACGCGTTTTTGAAAACGAAAAAAAATTTGTACACAAAACAGAAAACGATAAAATCATCGTTTTGGACGTTTTCAAGCCAATTCCACGAAAAATTTGAAAACAAGGGAAACAAACTTGAAAACAAGGGAAACAAAGGGTATAGAGAAAGAGAGAGAAGATGAGAGAGAGAACACGTTTTCCTTTTTTTATTTTCGAAAACAATTTTTGAAAATGTAAAAAAGAACACATTTTTAACAATTTCAAAATACACCCCCAAAACACAAAACTCAAAATGAATTCAAAACTCAAAACACAAAACTGAAACACAAAGAGAACGGCCCCTTAATTTCTTGTTTTTGCTATGCAAGAAATTATAGGGAAAAGTAGAATTTATACCAAGTTATAATTAGAAAAATATCTTCTAATCGTATTTTTACATTATTTAATTCTTATAAGGACAGTTATATGCTCATTACGTTTTTGACACATGTTATTCTTGACCACAGTTTACATTCAATAATTTTGTTAGCGTATTTTCAAATACGTGCACAATTTCACTTGTAGTTATTATTCTTTTTGCTTATTTAGAAGTACAATGAACAAATAAATCTTTGTATACCTTCTAATGTAAATATGACAATAAGTAAAACTTAAAGTCTTTAATACAATTAAATTGTGGTACACTTAGGGTTCGTTTAATTACAATGATGGAAAGAAAATGAATTTCAGAGAAAATAATTGTCTAAAATTTATTTTTCAGGAAATTGTTAAGTAAGTGTGTTTGGTATAATTTTTCACTAGGAAAGTTTTAAAATTTTGAATCTTTTTGTGTTCGTTTGACTTTATTTTATATGAAAATTGTCCATTAAAGTGATAATTTTTTCACAATTGGTTATAAAATTTATTTCCATTGCCAAAAGTAAGTATATATATATTTCCAAGAAAATTATTTTTTATCAAAGTTTGGTGTTCGTTTGGCTTTATTTTACATAAAAATTGTCCATTAAAATGAAATTTTTTTTTAACAATTATTTATAAAATTTGTTCCAATTGCCCAAAAAAAAAAAAAAAGCTGGAATTCCATTTTCCCACCTGTTAGAATTCCACCAAATCAAGTCATTGGTGCAATTGTGAGGCATAAATAGAAAATATTTTTCATGGCAAAACTTTGCCATCAAACAACCAAATTCGTGGAAAACGGAAAATTTTCCATGGAAAACGTAGGAAATCAAACAGAACCTTTTAAGAATTTATAGTGTCATTGCTTTTGAGTACCATTATAGATTGAAATATATTTTTCAAACTAATTTGGTCATTTTGTTTAAATTTTTGTTTGGGGGATTGTGACTATATGGTATATTGGGACAATTGATTTCTCGAAAAAAGGTGAAAGTCGCATCCACTTCTACAATTATCAAGACATTGTATGGAAACGCTATCTGATTGGCACGTGAATATTTTTAGAGCCTCGTGTTTTGGCTTCTACCTTGACACAAATGAAATTAACTGTTACACGAAGTTCTAATATGATAAGTAAAATAACCGAATTATGACAAAATGTGGATCAAGTTTGTCATTAATGTTGTGAGGTTTTGAATTGATGAATTCATAGGATTCTTATTTGGATTTTGAATTCGAATAATGGTAGATATCTTGAATAACAGCTTCATTTTTGTAATGTACATTTTTTGGTAATTTATGAGCTTTCAGTAATTTCCAGAGTCATTCTCAAGGTAGTGTATATACGTACAATAATTAAGCCAATGGACAAATTTTCATTTTGACAAATTTAATACCAATTTTGATTTGAGACAATTTGACCTTGGCAGGTTTGAGAGAAAAATGATTTGGACCAAAGGCTAACCAAAGCGCTCGAGACCATATTTCCATCCCTGCCTAAAAAAATAGGGGTACTTACAAAAATATCCTTAAAATTAGGAATATTTTGAAAAATCACGTGAAAGATTTTTAGGAAGTAAAAAATATTATGTAAAATGAAAAAGTGACAATTTCACTTTTTTTTTAAATTTTTTTTTTTTTAAAAGTGACACAAATTCAAAAAAAGTGACAAACACTTAAAAGTGACCAAATTCAAAAAAAGTGACTTACCAAAATAGTATCATCCATTTGTACAACGCCAGTAATCAAGTATGTGATCGATAAAAAAGTAACAAACATTAAAAAAAGTGACAAAAATTCAAAAAAGTGACAAATACTAAAAAAGAGACGAAATTTAAAAAAGTGACGAAAATTTTAAAAAGTGACATAAATTAAAAAAAAAGTGACAAATTAAAATCCAGTGTGAAAAAAAAAAAAGTGACACAAACTCAAAAAAATGACAATATAAAAAAAAAGGTGAAATACTTAAAAAGTGATACAAACTCAAAAAAGGTAACGCAAACTCAAAAAAAGTGACATACCAAAATGGCACCATTCATGACATAAACTCGATTGTTCGAAAACATTTAGTACAGTACAATTTCATGCATATCTAACAACATATGTGTCAGTTTGTTTAACAAATGAATAGAATGTACATATAAATCATGATGGTTTAGTATCAGAAGAAATAAGGTTCTTGAACCAAGTAACTTAGAATCCAGGAGATCCTCCTCTATTAGAGTTGCTCGGGGACTCTGCATTTAGAATTGAATTGTTGGAAGCAACTCCTGCAAGAAATCCATATGCCACTTTGCTAGCAGTTACAATCTCAGTTTTAGCGTGCTTAAATCGATAAGATGTGCTTTATGCTATTTCCACAGTAGCATCACCAGCGTGTGCAAACAAGGAAGCTTTGGCACACTAAGTCTTTCACAAAACTCGTCACATAAATGATTGCAATTTTTTGATAATAAATCATAAGAGTGCTCAGGCCACTCTCTACTAAGTTCCCTCAGGATCTGATTAACCTTGAAGATAGAAAAGGTAGTTTCTCCAAGTTTGATGAGTTCACGGAATGTATACATTGGATTCTTAGTAGATGGGCAGCTAAAAACTCCACTACCTTGGTCACAGTACCCAAAGGACCATTCATCATCTCCATAATCTGAATGCGCTGTGGAAGATGCCACTGAGACCAATACCGTCTTTGAAGATCTTATTGATCTGCATAATTGTGTTATTGGTCTTATTATAACCGCTATTCATCATATCATATACATAGAGGATCACCTCTGTCATCCTAAATCCCACAATTTACACTCCAACACTCTCAATTCAAAACCCTAACCCCCCACTCTCCGTCTCGCCGCCCTTCTAACAATTTCCTACAGTTTGCCCTTAATTGAACTGAAAAAGTGAATTATTGCACTTATTGTGGAATTTTACTACTAGAAATCAAATTAGGGAATGAACACATAGATTGCGAAGGGCGAGAGGAATCATAATTGTCTCTTGAGGGTTTTGGGATTTTTTGTAAAGCTTCCAGATTTACACAGATGAGGGTAGACGAAGAGTGTTTGAAAGAGACGCTATTGGGCCTTAGTTTGAGGTTTAGGGAGAAGAGAGCGTATTCATTACGGTTATAATTTGTTTTAGTTAATTTTTAATTTAGTTTAAGGTATAATTCTAATTTGTCCAAATATTGGGGTACCGGGCTTAATTTTCCCTAAAAAATACGCGCATGCCACACTAAAGGTGTCCATCACGACCCAATTAACACTAGTCTAGTTGCATATTATTGTCGATTTTATTATCTCGTAAATGTACGGATCGTAATGAGTATTAAAGTGGACATGAGTCCAAATATCTATGCCACAAGAATAAATACATACCCTAGTTCTCAATTAATCTAACTCTAATCAAATGTAAAATCACAAACAATTAGGTGTTATGGTGATTATTAACACATAAATTTACTAACTAACATAATCCAAGTGGTAGGAAGTGTCATGATTAATTAATTAATTGAACAAACACTAGATCTCTCATCCCCTACATTTATCCGTCTTAACATCTATTCACAATTTGACAATTATTACTTGATGAAGATCAATGTTAATATCGTGTTCAATAGTCCCTCTCAAGATTAATCGAACTTAGCCTCACACATGACCCCGTAACATCCCACCCTGAATATAGATATGCAAAGATGCATTAAAAACACACAAAAAATAAAATAAAAGTCAATTAGATCATGCAAAATTAGACAATTATTCCTAACGTCTATTTAAATTAACAATGAATGTTATCACACGATATCTTCCATATTCCTTCTTCTGAATATCAATAAGAATCATACATCAGTTCAATTAGTTGTCATATAATTGAAAGCATTAAGAATATAACAAACATTCAAACCAAATAATTGTTTTAATGTCAAAAACATACAATTAATATCAAACTATCATAAAGTAGGGTTCAACGTTATCCTAATATGTACACAACTAGCAAAACATCAATAAATTACAATAGGACAAGAATAATAAATACGACATCACCTTGATTTAAAGAATTGGAAGAAACATGGAAATTAGTCATGAATCTTGAATTCATTCCTTAAATGATTTTTGATTTTTTTTTTCTTCCCTTTGATCGCCTTCTTCAATTTCAAGCAATAATTGTATTAAAGATATAAGGATGTGTGCCTTGCAACAATTGTTTCTTCAATGTTTGAATAAATCTCAATTCCTTTCCAATTGGCTCTCTTGATTATGTTGAATTTGTATACTTGAACCTCCAAGCTTCTTGTGCGTCATTTTTTCTTGTTTGTAGATGAATTTATGTATTTATATGACAAAATTTAGATCAAATTCGTGTCCTAGATGATTTCCATAAAGTGTTTGTGGAACAATCCAAGTTTTATGTCCAAGTTGTTATATCATTCATATTATCTATTTTGAAAAAGTCTGAGCTCATTGTGCCCATCACAATTTTCTATCCCTCCCCAAGATTCAAACTCAAGATTTCTATCATATGAGAGTCTTAAACTTAATTCTAGTACCAATTGAACAAATGTCTTTAGGTTCGAATATTAGGGAACGCGCAATGTAAAGTCACGAGGATATAACTGCTTGGATATAAAGACCTAAGTCAATTGAATCGAATGTTCCAACTAAAAAATCGAGAATTGTCCTCAAATTCAATTAGGTCATAATGTAATAGTTGAAAAAGGAGAAATTGATGAATAAATCAATGAACCGATCGGTTAATCGTGAGCTGAAAAATCGATCACGATTTTTACCGAGTATGAGTGTTTTAAAAATAACAAAATATTTCTACTGTCGCAAATGAACTCAATTGCATTTGCAAGCTCAATTCAGATTATGTTTAAAGTGCTACTGCATTTAAAAGAGACTCATCCTACCCATTCTTATTGATCATTCGACGTGGGATAAAAATTGTAGGCTGTATCCAATTGAAATTTTAATTATTCTCTCCACATTAGGGAATCATGCCTCCAAAACACGAACGATTTCAATTGAACAAAACAAATTATTTTGGACATATTAATTTTCAGTTTTTGAAGTTTTGAAATAAATTATAAGATAATAAATCTAATTAACAAACATGAATTTTTTAATTTATTTTGAATTAGTAGTAATAAAATCAAAAGCTTCTTGTTGTACAATATTTTATTGTTTGTGTGTATTTATTTATTTAATTTTGACATTCGGTTCGACCTCGATTGGATCCTTTGACCCTTATCCTTTTCCAGATCGATGTGTGATTTTATTTTTAAAACATTGGGCACAACCATAGCCTGAATTTGATACATCTCACTTCAACCTTCTAGAATGCCCTTTATGCAGCACTACCTAATTAGAGAAAGACCAAAAAAGGCAAAAATAGCACATACATGTGTAGTTCAAAATTCAAATAGTTTTTGTAAATCTTATTGATCGAATGATAAGTCGTCACTCTGAAACCATAGTGTTATTTGAATGATTAATACCAAATCTTGACAAAGATGGAAGTATCCACAAAAGCACAATACAAAGAGTTATAGGATTTGTGGACACTCTAAAGGCTAATGACAGGAAATCAAGCAACTAACAAGTTAGTTACAAAAGTAAAGGAAGTGTATAAATTTGGCAAAATCAATACCTGTCGAACTGAAAAATAGAACAAAACCAGTAAGGCAATCAACAAAATTAGAAGATACACACATGGATACTGACCCTTGTGACAAACTCAAGCATATCCTGAATTTTGTGTCGTGCAACTCAAGCATATACTGAATTTCCTTTTGTTTTCCTTATAAAACAAGAAAATTTGAAAGCATCAGATGATCATTGTTTGGATGGCATGCTAGACTATCATTGTTTTAATGTAGTCAATAAGAGCATCCAAATTGCGATACGATGATCCACCTTCACTAACAGCCTTTCTTGCAAGCTTTTCCAAATTTTCTGACCTTTTCAAGAACCCATCCTTCCTTTCTTCCATAAGCTCTCTGACAGCTCTCTCAATAATTTTTCTATCACAAGTATCTTTCATGTCTAACCCAATCTTCCAAACCTCACTCACAAACCTACTGTTAATCATTTGATCACCAAAATATGGCCAACAAATCATTGGCACACCAGCCACAATACTCTCCAGAGTCCAGTTCCATCCACTGTGCGTCAAAAACCCACCCACTGCCTCATGGTTAAGCACTTCTTCCTGAGGTGCCCATCTTACCGTGTAACCCCTTGCCTTTTTACCCGCCTCTAATTCGATTGGAGTTTGGTTCTTCCCATCTTCCCCTAAAACTGAGTCTGGCCTCATGACCCACAAGAACCTCTGTTCACTATCCACCAATCCATGCCAGAACTCCAATAGCTGCTCTCTTGTCACAACTGTAATGCTTCCAAAACTAACATAGATTACTGATTTTGATGGCTGTGCATTAAGCCAATCGAGACAACTCCGGTCTTCTGCCCAAAAGCTTCCTGAAAGAACTGAGTCATCGGCCTTCTTTTCTGCGAGTCTCGACTTCATGTGGGATTGATTTGGTCCAATGGTGAAGATTTTTGGTATGTGCTTGCGCATATGAGATACTATTGACCCCTCTAGATCTTCGAAAGTGTTAAAAAATGGCTGATTGTGCTCTAGTGGTTTGTCTAGCCTGGGATTTGATCATGTGAAGCTTTGGCTCATTGATGTCTTTGACACGGCAAAAGCTGGGTAAGTCACGGAATCTTAGAAAACTTTCTGATGAGTCCAAAATAGGTCGAGCTCGAGGTCTTAGCCCGATGAATGCTTTATCCATCCGGCTATCCTGATCCCATGACCTCCTCGGGCATGTCTTGTCGCCCCATTACTCGAGCATCTGGCCAAACCTCGTGCTATGTAGTCCTCGACTTATTAGAGCTCTCCTTCATGTCAAGTCTTGTCCATCCTTAAGAAATAGAGTCCCGCTATTAATATGTTACCTCATCCTAAAATAATTCTAACACCAGAGTCTCATCTTTATCTAAACACATGGGTGATACAAAACCAATTAAAGTTGCAACTTCTCGTCACGGTAGAACTCATAGGGATTTCAACAGTATAATCCTACTAGAAATGCACTACCCACCTCTACAAATACATCATTCTAGCACATTATCAAGGTACGTTTTCACATAACTTTCAGCACATATCTTTTCTCAAATTCTCTCTCTGACTTAAGCATCAGAGAAGCGACGAGGACACACCTCGACGCCTTTGTTTCAGGTGTCGAAAATCTTGTTCGTGCTCATTCTCAGTCGTCACAATTTTTGGTAGCATCACTTTCCATTCCCTGCAAACTTTTTACTATTTGGTCCATGTCAGTACCTGCAAAATTCATCAAGAAAAGCAATCTTTTGACTAAATTTAAACCGATAGGCTGAGTAAAAATCAGGAAAGAAAGTGGACACCTTCGCCTGAAATTTCCCCGGCCTCGATGGGATCAGGTATAAAAAAATAAGCCCAAAAGGAGCAAGCACTTATAGTACGACAATATATGAGGAAAATCCCTTTCTCTTCAGCAAAATCACCGGCAAATGTCAGGACCACGTCAGCAATGATGCAAGTAATTGGCCTTCGAGTTTCAGAAGCCAATAAATTCTTCTCAGTCATCATCTGCTTGAAGAGTGGTGCCATTATGTTTTGGGTAGAAGGCAGGATATCCATGACTTGCTCGCCGCTCGAGGATGGTCATCAGGAAGCCCATCGGAGATGGACTAGGAACGGAACCCAGGATACTGCTTGAAATGTGAAACGACTGTGGTGTACTTGAGGAGGCGGCTGTAGCTGAAATCAGAGACCATGAATGTAATGTCAAGGCCAACAAGACACAGGAGTTCGGTTAGTTTGAGCATGGAATTCGCATGGCCCAGAATTGGTACCGGAAAAATGAGTACATGAAGAGGGAGTGTGGCACCTTGAGAAGCCATTAGCTGCTTCGATCTTACGTCGTTACAATTTTCAAATAATCTCCGTTGAAAACGTTATTTTTTTCATTGTTGAGATCTATGTATTATAACCTCATTTGGCCACCATTATTTGAAAAAATTATTCTTCTCTTTCTTATTTTTAACAAAATAATTTCATAAATAATAGTATACGAAAAAAATTTCTTCTTTTTCAACCCCACATTTTCCAAAAAAAAAAAAAATCTATTTCAAAATTATTAATTTCAAATAATTGATGCCAAACAATGACTATACATGTGATATTTGGCATAAGATAAATGCAAAATAACAAAACAAACAATTCAAAAGTTTATATCAAGCCCATGTGTTGCATTTTTTATATCACAAGTGTATGATATCATAACAAATAGTATAGTGGACCTTTGAGTCCAGATATCATTCCCAAGAAAACTATACTTCAGGACTTAATCAAATTTTTCTAACTTCTATTTGATAAAAGCAAGTAAATAATTAAGATGATTGTGATTATTTTTTTCTAACTACTTTTAAATAATTGAAAATATAAAAAAGATTACAAATAATGGTTGATTGAAGATTCAAATATGTGATAAATATTATGGAATAACAATTTCATCTATTGTTCACCTTAATTCTTAATTCGAGATTCATAATCTAATGTAGTGTTCGATCGAATTCTTCTATTGTATTCAATTTATCATTCTCGAAATCTCATTGAGCCTATTTAACTAATTCAATTACATATCTCTATGTAAATCAATTTTAGTTAAACGAAACACTAGTTCTAAAAATTCAAATTATGACCGCAATAATTAGTATATGTATCTCTACACGTTATACTAATTTACATGATTTTATTATACGGTCTAAATCTCATACTCACCTAAAGATAGCAATAGGCCGAGCCGAGCCGGCTCGACCCCGTATAAGCACGAGCTCGGCTAGTGCATGCTCGTTTGTAACGAGCCGAGCTTCGGCTAGGCTCATTATTCGTCGTGGTTCGCGAGCCGAGCCAAGCCGAGCCTGGCTTGTGAGCTCGCCTTATTTTTTATTTTTTTAACTATACCTAGACCTTAAAAAAAATTGAACAAGCCGCTCGTCAAAAGCGAGCGACCTGCTCGGCTCGTGCTCGTGCTCGTGATCCGCTCAGCTCGATTGCTACCACTAAACTCACCTCTCGATTCGTAAGAGACTCATATAATCATCAAATTATTGATCAATTAATTCAATACATTAAACTCATAATAAAACCAACATATATAAAAATAAACCACAGAAATTTTGAATAGAAGAGTAAATGATCACAAATCGACTATATTGTTTGCCCTTATATGAAAATTAGTTACTCATACTGTAAAAATAACAAGACATAAAAGTGAAACGACATCACCAAAAATTAGTTTCTTCCTTCGCTGCTTGTATGTTTATCTCCAACAGCAACCCATTTTTTTCCTCTTCTTTTTTGTGTATTTTTCTCCTGCTGGCCATCGTTTTTTACTTTTAGGAACAACTCCAATTTTTCCTCTTTTTCTTCCTTTTTTCTGTCTCCTTTTGGTCTCTTCTCTCTGCGTGTATATATG
This sequence comes from Fraxinus quadrangulata, assembly GCA_903798255.1. Lineage (NCBI taxonomy): Eukaryota > Viridiplantae > Streptophyta > Magnoliopsida > Lamiales > Oleaceae > Fraxinus > Fraxinus quadrangulata. The sequence goes on from CAIGRB010109059.1 coordinate 55,850, forward strand.
TATATACACAATATAATCAGCAGAAACAGCAGCATCCCTTTTTTCCTCCTGCTCGTGTTTATGCGTGAATATGTATATCAGCCGTAACCACCGTTGTTGACTTGCTTTATGTATGTCTATTCTCTCATCTTTTCTTTCTTTTTTCTCTCCTTTTTTTCTTTCTTATATTTCTCTTTTATTTTTCTACCAACGCCGCATGTTCTTTTATAGTTCTCTGTGTGTTTTTCCTTGTATATATATATATTAGCCATGTTGAGATCCAATTAAAATTTTCAACACAAGTTTATTGAGACCCATTTAACTCAAATTCATTTAATCTACTATTTCTCTCCAATGTTTCATATTTGGGTTTTGCCATTTTTCGCTACATTTTACGTTCTTTTCTCCAATTCTTCATTAAACATAATTTTTTACCTACAAAAAATAATATAACATAAACTAGGTGAAATTTTATTCAAAAGATAATAAAATATCATGATTTAGAGTCTCGAACAAGTGTATAAACTACAGTTATCACAACCTCAAACTTAAATCTTTGTTTGTCCTCAAACAAAACTAAAACCTAACAAACACACAAACATGACATGATAATTACCTAAATGGTGGCTAGTTAATCAAGTAAACAAAAAAAAAAAAAAATATTAGCTAGCTAACGTGGCTTATTATCTTGAGATTGAAATCATATATCAAATCTATGCTCAGCGTCAAAATCACAATACAGAAATTAAAATCTACTACTCCAATATAAAAACAATGGGTGTGTGTGAAGAAATAAGCATAGCATTATGAATTCATGAGTTGTTTCAATTCTCGAACCTCAAAGATCAAATATATTTTTCATAATAAAAAATTAGCTAGCTAACGTAGCTTCTTATTTCAAGGTAGAAATCATAATATCAGATCTTAGCACAGCTTCAAAATCACAATACAGAAATTAAAATCTACTTTTTCAATGTAATATCGATATGTGTGTGAAGAATTAAACGTAGCATTATGAATTCATAAGTTGTTTCAATTCTTGACCCTCAATAGTCAAATATTTTCTTTCATCACTCATAAGATTCACACACACCCCAAACTTATTTTTTTCACTCTTTTTAGTATGTGAACGAAAGTTGGATTTTTTACTATCATCACCTCTCTAATTTAGATAAATTTTCACTAATTGTAGTTTAACATGGCAATAAATAAGGATTCTCCATTAAATTTGATTGCTTCAATCTCTAGGACTTAACTAGGCTAACAATTTCTTATCAAAAGTCAAATTTTCTTAAATAAGTATTTGAGACTTAACCAAAACATCTGGTGCGTCTTCTATTTCGTCCACCTTTTTTTTTAAACAATTTTTTCTTTAGTTGAAGCATTCTATTCCTTAAACTTTTTAAATGACACATATAACAAGCTTTCGATCGATGACTCCCAAGTCGATGACCATAGAGCACCAGGTTTTAAAAATCATTGTAGGTTTAATTGCTCGAGTCATAAAGGTTACGAAGAGAAATTTTCAAATAAAATATTTTTTATACCTTGATTAATGCAATATCACTCATTTAACACCAATTCAAGTAAAACGACATCTAACTTGATATTTTCACCCAATTGCATCCTTTGACTTTAGACAATTCACACAAAATTTTTAATTTCACACATTGAATCCCTATTTATATCAACATCTTCCTACAACAGTGAAATCTCCCCCCTCCATCCAAAATATTGTAAATTTGATCCAAAAATATAAAATCTAATGGTTTTGAGTTTAAGATCTATGGTCCACTATTTCAACATATTCAATTATGAAATCAACACATTCCTACACAATGTTTAGCTTAATTCGTGTGCTCGATATATATCAAATTTCACATGAAAAAGTAAAAATTAATCTAAGCATACAACTTATTCATTATTCATAGATAAATTCATAAGTCAATATATTCGTCATTGTCAGCCAACCAACTAACTCATACAAGCACAAAAAAAAATTATTTTTCTTTTTAGTTTTATCATTTTTAAATCTAAAGCAATAAAAGCACACAAAAATACATAACAAAAATGAAAACTCATGTTTTCCACCCCCAAACTTAAACTAAACATTGTTTTCAATGCCTTTAATCATAAATCCTCATATAAACGGTGGGGAAGAAATTGAAGAAAAGACTCCTGATATGGCTTTTAATTCAATAGCTAGCTTTCATATTGCTCAAGTTATCTCATTGGTCAATATTTGTTTAAATGTTCCGTAACGTCATACTCCTGAAAATTCAAATAAAGTATTAAGATCACATAACTGGAACAAGTGTTATTTAACTCTAACATCTATTAAACCAACTAACATATCGAAAACTTAAGGGAAAATATGGTATGAATGATGTGTCACAAATAAACTTAAAATGAACTAAAATATCCAAAAACTCAAAAACAGAATAAATAAAAATAAAGAAAGTTGGGTTGTCTCCCAAGAAACGCTTCTTTAACGTCATTAGTTTGACTTTGTGTCACGCCTATTCTGGGACAGCTAGTTCATGGCTTTCTTTAGCGGTAGGAAAATCGTCTACGTAATGTTTGATGCGTTGTCTATTAACCTTGAAATTTAACTGTACCATATGGAAACACTTGGGATACCGTGAAAAGTCCATACTATCTTGATTTCAATTTCTTGGGATCAGCTTAAGTCTAGAATTGTACAAGAGCACTTGATCCTCCACTCTGAAAATTCGTTGTCGAATATTCTTGTCGTGCCACTACTTCGTCTTTTCTTTATGGATGGATGCATTTTCATAAGTTTCTTTTCTAAATTCTTCCAATTCATGAAACTGTAGTATTCTTATTTCTCCAGTCCTTTCTAAGTCCATGTTCAACTGCTTCGATACCCAGTATGCTTTGTGCTCAAACTCAGCTGCTAGGTGGCAAGCTTTCCCAATACTTTTCGATATGGTGACATTCCAATCGGTGTCGTGTAAGCATGTGATGGGCCCACAAAGTATCGTTCAATTTTTTGGACCAATCTTTTGTAGATACATTTACCGTGAGTTCTTGAATTCTCTTTAGCCGTCAATTAGAAGCTTCAACATGCCCACTTATTTGAGGGTGTAGTTATTTGATGTTGTATCTCGCATTTAGCAAGCACCGTCTAGAATAATTGATTGCGGAAGTAAGTTCCACCACCACTTATGATGGCTCTTGGAGATTCATAGCCGTTGAAAATTTTTTTCTTTATAAAATCTACCACTACCTTGCATCATTGGTAGGTAATACCTTTGCTTCCACCTATTTAAAGACGCAGTCCACTGCCATTAGAATATATTGATTGTTATAGAACAACGAAAAAGATCTCATAAAATCAGTTCCCCATACATCAAATAGTTCAACTTCCTAAATGTTGTTTAGTAGTATCTCATGACGGGCCGATATGTCGCCTGTTCTTTGACACTTATCACAAGATCTATAGAACTGTAGCATTCCTTAAGTAATGTTGGCCAAAAAAATCGCTTTGAAGTACCTTCGCTATTGTTTAGTTGTGTCAAAGTATCCTTCATAAGTTGAAGCATGAACCCTTGAAATGATCGATTTCGTCTCATCCTCTAGCACACATCTCTTGATAATTTGGTATGTCCCTCATCTGTATAAATTCGAATCGTCACAATAATTGAATTTTGCCTCATGAAAAAGTTTCTTCTTCGTTGATAGGTGAAATCTGGATCCACATACCCACTCGCTAAGTAGTTAACTGCGTTTGCGTACCAAGAAGCCTTTTCCAACTGCAATAATTGCTCATCAGGAAAAAATCTCATTGATATCCACATCATCGACTCTTTCAACTGCTCTAGCCTCGATAAATGATCGCTACCTGGTTTTTTGTCCCCTTCTTATCACTAATTTCAATGTCGAACTCTTGCAGTAATAAAATCTATCGAATCAACCTGGGTTTAACATCTTTCTTCTTGAATAAATACTTCAAAACTGCATGGTCTGTATAAACTATTACCTTTGAACTAACTAGATGAGAACGGAATTTGTCAAAGACAAATACCACTGCTAGCTGTTGTTGCGTAGTTGATCTGAGCATCTGTCAAAGTTTT
>CAIGRB010109072.1:2265-16358 GCA_903798255.1 Fraxinus quadrangulata
TTTATTGTTTATAAATAATTTTTAGTTAATATATTTTTATTTACGAGTTATTTCAAAGAATATATTAATTAAAATAATTATGTTATAAAAAATAAAATTAGAAGAGAATATAGCCAACTGCTAAAATCTATCAATTTGTTGGCTTGAGAGTACAATCAAAATTATACTGTATCGATTTTGTGTGATTTTTAAACTAAACAAAATCAGTGCTAGAAAAACCATTTTTCCAACTGTTTCTTTACCTCGAGGAACAGAGAGAATTCAGCGAGAAGAAACGGAAATATGGGCGGAGGAATGGAAGCTCACAAGAACAAGTGGATAGAGGATTGGTCGTCTGCGCGTGAGAACCTGGAGCACAATTTCAGGTGGACCCGCCGCAACCTCGCACTTGTTGGCCTTTTCGGCATCGCCCTCCCTGTCTTCGTCTACAAGGGAATTATCAAAGAATTCGTAAGCTTTCTTTTTATTGTACATCCCTCCCACGAAGTCCCTTTTTTCTATAAATGGATCGTTCTCTTTGCCCTAATTTTGGTCGATTTTGAGTGTTCTGATGTTTAGTTTGTGGAATTCAACGTGTCTGAAATCCTGGGATTTGTTTGATTTATAAGGTCGATTTTTCCGTAAGTGTCGATTTCTTCCCCCTAATTTCGGGGCGTTTATGAGCGTTCTTGATGATTCTGATGTTTAGTTTTTGGAATTGAACGTGTTTGAGATGTTGGGATTTGTTTACTTTAGCAGTATTTCTATTGAATCTGCAATGGTTATTGAAGAAGAATTTATGAAGTTTGGTTTTCAATTAACATTGGTGGTTTAATGATTAGTTTTGGTTTTTCTCTAGCTTCCCCAATTCCAGTCAATTTTGAGTTTTCATGATGCATCCGAGCTTTATTTTTCACAATTTATCATGTTTTGATTTAGCAATCTTTCAGTTGAATCTGTAATGGGCATTACAGAAAGATTTACAAAGATTTGTTTTTGAGTAACATTGATAGCCTTATGATTAGTTTTGATTTCTCTCCAGTTTCTGCAATTTCAGATCGATTTATGTCTTAAAGGTGATTCAGGTGTTTAGTTTTTTTTAAAGGAACCTGTTTGAAATTTTGGGATTTATTTGATTTAGTAGGCTTTCTGTTGAAGTTGCATCTGTGATGTGCATTGAAGGACCTATAAAGATTTGTTTTTCAGCAAGATTGAATAGATCCATGTTGAATTTGTCTTTCTTTTATGTTTTTAATGGTCAAGATTACATGAAATCGCAAACTAATTGCTGTGACAAAATTTGCTTTTCAAAAAATATTTCTTTCTCTATTTTGTTATTTCTAACTCTACTGAGGTTTGTATTGATTTTCGCATTAGTTCTGCTTATAAAACAATTGTCGAGTCATATGCTTTCTTCCTCTTCACTTGCTGGGATAGTTTTATCTTGAGTCAAAGAGTACTATCTCAATAATCAAGTCTCTGAAGGTGTTCAACTTCTTGCTGCCTGTACCTTGTCTGTGGTGCATTAAATCAAAAGTGCAGCAATAAATATTTTTCAATTTGACATATATTATATTTATATGTTGGTGTGCACGTGTAATTCTGCATTTCTGAGTTTAGGAATGAAATGCATGTTCTTTTCTTCCTATTTCATTCCTATGATATGCTAGGTGGTGTGCTGTAATTTTTAATCATGCTAAATAAACTTTACTTCTAGAAATCTGAATTCAATGAATTCTCATTATCTAGTCAAGACAAATTTGCTCCCTCTTGTTTAAAGTCTTGAGCAATCTTTTCATAGCATGGAGTGGATTTTCGTTTCTTATGAAGCAACACCTCAATCCCACAGGAAGCAATGAACAAAACTGTGTNGTCAAGTCATATTTGCTCCCTCTTGTTTAAAGTCTTGAGCAATCTATTCATAGCATGGAGTGGATTTTCGTTTCTAATGAAGCAACACCTCAATCCCACAGGAAGCAATGAACAAAACTGTGTTTTTCCATCTATCTTCGAAGCATAAATATTATATAGTTGAAGCAAAAATATCTGTTGGAAGCGAAGAAATTAGTTGCACGAAAGAGAGACAAGAGATGAAAATTCTTGGCGGGATAAAAATGCAACTTTTAAGATCTTATTTATAATGGTCATTCAAACTAAATCCATGGTTTTCGGATAGTTGAATTGTTTGGACGAAAAGGTGAAATATATATAAGTAGAAAGATGCGAAAAAATGAAATTGAAATGAAGCATTTTTTCTTGAAAGGGCACATCATTTGGGCTGAAAAGTCTTTCAATAAGAAAAGACACACCACTAGACCACAAACCTTAACATTTGAATTTTTCCCGAATGATCACATCATTTAGGTCAGGTCCAGTCACGGGTTAGAATGTTGACTGTGTTAGTTTAACAATCATTTGGCCTGGCCTGCAAATTAAAATATCTCGACCGGTCTGTAATTTCAGATATTGGTTAAAAATCAAAAGAAATTACCGAAGAAAATAATTTTTTATTCAACTCAAACCAGAGACATGTTGAGCTAGTGGGTGGAGGCCATGGCAGCTATCGCATTTTCCCGACCCTAAAAATTTATAGGTTCTCCTCTCACTGTCTACAGAACTTGGGTATTCCTTTGGATCCAAACCCATTTCCAGTGGGTTGATAAACCCATCAATATTTGGTTTCTCAACCATCGTGGGATAGTTTCATGCTATTCATTTTTTCTCATTTTTTTTTACTTTACTTTCCTTCCCTTTCATTAATTTTTCTTCTTTCTCAACAGTGTTTACATATGAGTATCATGATTTGAGAATTTGATTGTTAAGCTGAATGGTTTTCATTCATTTTGGGGTTCAACAAATTCCTTTCCCTTTGTTTTTGGTGTTTTAAATGAAAAGTAAATATTAATTTAAAATATCAATTATTGAATGCCAGTAAGTGTTCCAATTGGAGATCAGTGTCATCATTATTTGACTTGCACCTGTAAAGGGGGTTCTATTGTGCTTTTAGCCTTTTAACTGGTTCTTGAATACAGATATCTTCTATTTCAGTATGCTCTATGCTTGTAAGCTTTAAGTTGATTTTGGACAAACAGATCTCAAACAAATTATCTCGTCTTTGCCTTCGATGTTTCTTATGTTTCTTCCCCTCCCCCAAATTCCGTGTGACTTGTGTGTCGAAGTTTCCTGACCTTCCTTATAATACTTACCTCCGTGGTAATTTTGATTGCAGCACATGCAAGATGAGGATGCAGGAAGGCCACACAGGAAGTTCCTGTAAGAATTCTGAAGTTTCTTAATAACTGTGGCTGAAGTAGAAATATTGTACCCTTCTAAACCACATTCGGGAACCTTCGTTCTGCATTTTCTCATTTTACATTCTGTGTTGAAACTCGCAAACAATTATCATTTTGTGATTGTAAAATGTTCTCCCCTGCTTTATGAATATTGCCATGAAAATTCGGTTAAACAACTAACTTAAGTTTGTGCATGGTGAAACAACATGCCTAAATGCATCTCAGCTACAGGTAGTGGTGTCTGAGGTTCTTCTCTAGCTATAGTAGTTGTAACCTAAGGTTTTAAAATTCTAGGATCCAAAATCTTCATCTTTGCTTATAGAGTGTCTCTGCCTTGAATCCAAGTCTGTTCGAGGAGCAATTAGTCCAGTTTCTTGAGCAGTTGAGATGAACAAGGAACATTTGAAACCATAGTAATGAGACTCAGACTCGATCTGCATGTTGACCTAGACAAACCACCGGGTCACTAGTTTAGTTGTGAGCTGTTGCTGAACGGGAAATTTAAATAAAAACATTTCTCACGTTAATAAGTTAGTAGTTGTCTTTTTCAATGTTAACAATAAAAGATAAAAATTATGATCAGTAATTTGATTAAATCACCTTATGACATATTTTCATTTCCGAAACACAAGATTTTTGGATGGATGATGTGTAGTTATACGAAATATTCTCGTCAATTCTTTGACATACAGAATTGTCGTTGGTCCAAAGAGCAAATTCAAGGTCTAATTTCACGAAGCCCCTGCTTGTTGTAACTAGAAGTCAGATTCTAAATATATTTCCAAAAAAATTGATAAAATGTGTGGTTTTGATAAAAACTGCGAATTTCATGAAATGTGTGGTTAAAATTTATTGTTGATTTTGACTTGTGTTTTTTTTTTTTTTTAACTTTTCAAGTTACATTAGACATGTACGAAATGTTCTTGTCAATTCTTTGACTTGCAGAATTGTAGTTGGTCCAAAGAGCACATATGTTCAATGGGAAGTAATTGTTATCATTGCAGGAAGCACAAATACTGAGGGAAAGCATAATTGCTGAAAATCTTTACAGGGTAATGGCTCATTGGCTGCGATGTAATTAATTGAAACTATACCGTAAACCTTAATCATTTTAAAATAATCATCGACCCGAAGATGTTTTGATCAATCAAGAACGACTAACTTCTCATACTCCTCACCAGAAATCGCAGCTTCCATAACAGCCTCAGGGTCGAAAAATCCACCATTCTCCGAGAACAATGTCATCAAATTCTTTGAAAACCCACTCACAAGAGCCACCCTGGGCTGGTTCCTCGGGACAGCCATACTCTTCGAGTCCCTTGAATTCCAAAACATGATTTCAGGCTCACAATTCCGTACCCTTTCTCGCTGAACTTTCTCACAATTGCTTGATAATCTGTTTCCCAATGCCTTTGAGAAGCTTGATCGAATTCCATGTCACTGAACACGAACAACCTTTTAATCATCTCGTCTTCTTTCAGTTTTCCGTTCACAGCCACTTGTAATATAAGATCAAACACTTTCTGAAATTTCGTGTTCATAGCCCACTCCATTCTCCTTACGAACCTGGTCTTTGCCTCCAAACTGTCTCCTTCGACTCTCTGCAACACTGGGTTAGCGCTGAATGTGATAAGTTTTCCTTTCCATGGCCCAGTTCCGATACTAATAATACCAAGAGCCACAGACACCTCCATCGGAATCCCTATCATCAAATAGTGATGAATTATCTGATGAGGCAGCAATGCTCCTGCAGCAATTTTTGCCTTCCCTGCCCTCACTTTCGTTAGATATTCCTTGAATCTGTCCCTGTCGTGCTTTAAGAACTCCTCCTTATACAATTTCATGGCCACCGATGCCTGTCATAAGGAATTGATCTCCAGTCATTGGCTCCAATGTAAACCTCAGGCAACTCTAGCGCCTTGCGCAATGGCACCAGTACTTGCTTCCTCAATCGATAGCTTAATGGACATCTTCGTCTCCTTCATACTCAGGGTATTCCTTCCTTGGAAACATTCTTCTGGCAATGCTCTCACACAAAAGTGTCAATCTGTCAAAGGAAGAATCCAAAGGACACCATTTCGCTGCAAGGCTTATCTCATACAGATCCCCTGAGTTCAGCAGCTTCATATCTGATCTCAAACACACTGCAAAAAGATCTGATACACGACTGTGCAAGAACTTAAAATCTGGGTCACGATTAAACCTCTGGACAACCTTTTTCGCCTTAGCAATCCTTTTCTCTTCTTTTGTTGAATTCATGTTATTTGTCTTCATCTCAATCTGAACCTCTCTTGAACGTCCCAAACGCCCAAAATACCTCCCACTATAACGTCCCCTGCCCTTACCCCTTCGCATGCCCTGTTCCATCTCTCTGATCCTGCCTCCAGCTTTTCAAGCCCTTTTTCGGGCATCAGCTCCTTCTAGAAGCCGTACAAGATTCTCTAGCAAATCCTTGGAAGTACCCAAAATCTGCCATAGGCCACAAATTGCACGCCAGGGTTTTAGGATGGTGTTTGTGAAGCCAAAGAGCAGCAGTGTAGTAACCTTCTTCATCAGATTTTCCAGTGCCACGAACACCACGTAAATTGCAAACAAGTTTTAAAGTCATCAAGGGATTGTAGTCACCGAACTAAGGTTTCTGGCGGGGTGTCGGGAACAACATGGGTTTTTTGTGGAAATAAAAGTGGGTGAAAAGTTTTCAGTGAATCCCATGTGTGGATTGCTACAGATTGTTGTTTTGTTGAAGTTAGCCACCATTAAGTCCATGAAGGGATCTGTTTTGATGGTGGCTGGCGGCTCTTCAACGGTGGAGGACGCTGGTTTTTGGTAGACTTTGTAGGTCCAAGAAGAGTAGGTGGTGTTGCTGCCATGGTGGAATTGTTCCTTTGGATATTTGGTATTCAGAATCGGCTGTAGTAGGGAGAGGTTGTATTGGTCATATAGGGAGTTTACTTGGAGGCCACATTTCCATTTTTCTTGGAGGCTACTTTTAAGATAAGACATTCATTGATTAAGTGCTGAAATTTTCAAGTATAAATTGGCATTCTTGAAAATTATTTTGTATTTTTCTTATCTAAATTCGCAATATATTAGTGGAATTTGGATTTTTGGTTTGGATACCCAACAATGATCTATAGTGTTACTATACTACTCACTTATGTTTGAATAGATGTTAGAAATAGGTAAAATAATTTTAAATAACTCTTATTTTATTGTCGAAAATTAAATAATAACTTACTTTACAAAGTGACTTAAAAAACACAATCACTACCACATACTCCATTACTCCAAACTTTACATGCGCATTATGTACAATCTTGAATCTATTATTTATGATCTAAAGCTAGCCACATTCTTGTCATCTCGAACGCATTGGTTACAGGAGGGAGCCCTTGGTAGACACCGACAAGCTAGCGCCATGCGACTTCCTCTAAGTAGATCTCCTAAAAAGAGAGATAGCTGATGGGCAGTTCGCCCATTTTCTTGATTATCCCATACTTAGGTAGTTCCTATTTGGTAAAAATAAAAATTTAGATTTTAATTTAAGTCAAACTCAAATTATTTTTAACCACACATTTTATAAGATTCACAACTTTTTAATCAGAGATTTCATTAATTTTTATCAAAATTTTACTAAATATTCAATTTTTAATCCTCACCAAACATGGATTTATTCTTTTACTTTCGTCCGATAGTAATCTTTAACTGAACCCCTCAAGCATGAATCTCTTAGAATTATGTGTCTCATTGTATAATGAAAATCCCGTAACTGTAAGTAATGTATACATTATTGAAACTAGAACATTACTTGTATGTGTAGGTGTAAATTCATATGGAATTTGATTAGGTGAAAGTTTATTTGAGTTAAAAGAAAAAGGGAAAATTATTATTTTTAAACAAATATATTCGTGTTAATGTATTTCTCAAAATAGTGGCTTTGATATGAAGAGTGCCGTGGAAATTTTTACAACTACGCATGTTTTTGAATTGCAAAACAAGATGCTTAGTTGACACGTAATATGTGATAGTGCTGTCGAAAATCAAGTTAAATACAATGTTAAAAGTAAATTTGACCAAAAATGATTGATGGTCCATTTGACAAGGTCTTTGAAAAGTCAAAAATCATTTCAGAGACTTAGCAATTATTTTTTTTAACATATTTAAATAATTTTCTAGAAATATATTGTATGATAAGAAATTTTTTTTAAAGAAAACTTGACTAATGTAGTTCAAAAAATTCTTCTACTTAAAATAGAAGTAAATGTAGAAATCCTGCTAAATCAGCAATTTGGCAAGTTTAAACATAAAAAAAAATTATTTTTAAATAATTTTTTATCTTCAAACATATTTAAACAATTCATTTTTATACATTTTAAGAAAAAATGTATTTTCAAATTGGGCCAGGTCGTAGCCCAATCTAACAATATCCGGCTGAAGGCCCAATCAGTATCATTCGAACTGAAGGACCCAAAAAATGAAAATACTAAAATCATTATTGCCTTTGCTCGAAGGACAAATCAGTCAGTTCACCTCCTTGGGTTTCCATTTCACCCTCTCCGCCCCGCCCTCTTCAGTCTTCATATTATCCAAATGAATCGAAACTAAGAGAGAGCAAAGAAATACAGAGATGGGAGTATTTACCTTCGTGCGCAGGGAATCATCCGACGAGTGGACGGCTAAGCAGTTCAGCGGTGAGTTAGAGGCATCTGCTGGCTCCACCTATGAACTCCAAAGGAAGCTTGTTCAAGCCGCATTGTCGTCTGACTCCTCCGGCACCGTTCAGTCTTCTTTCTCTTACATAACCCCTTCCTCCGCCGTTTTCCAGGTTATTTATTTATTATTTTTTATTAAATAATTTCTGATCTATATACCTTTTATTTATTCATTTTGATAATGTGTTTTTTAATCATGTTGACAAATAATTTTTCTTTGTTTATTATTCAATTAAACGTCTAGGAATGGCTTTAACTTATGTGAATCTCACTATAAGCATGTTTTGCTGTAAGCCTAGAATAACGTTAAGCGTTATTTAATCAATGTTTTGTTAATAACTTACGAGAAGCAATATACTCTTTACATAAAATGGATTTCAAATATTTATGAATGAGTCCATTTATCCCTTGGTCTATTCAGGAATACACGACATATAATGAAATTTTTCATTGAATTATTTCTGGTAGTAGAGATCCATTCAAGGACGGATTCAAGAATTTAGCTAGGAGCTGAAACAATGAACTCACATGTTGCATGTTGCAGATGTCACTAGGTGTATTCTCTTATTCTTTTTTTACATTAACAATAATAAGTCAACAAGGCAATCATTTGGCTTTCGGTAGCTCAGACAGCTCTGCATAGAAGCACTTATGTGAGTAGTAGCACCAGAATCTAGCCACGAAGTGTTTCTAGGTATTGAAGCTAACCACCAAGTGTTTCTAAGTATTGAAGCTAAATTAACCTCAGAACAAACCAAAGTAAGATTTGTACCTTTCTTTGTACACCAGACGTGATATTTGGTACAGTCCTTCTTCACATGTCCAGTCTTGTTACAAAAGAAACAGGTCTCTTTGTCCTCTTGCCGTTTCTTTTGTGTTGGACCTTAGGAGCAGCTACATATTCCTTCTTTCTTTTTTTACTCTTATCCTTATAAGTGCTTACCAAGTGAGCGCTTTCAGTTCTTTCTTGCTTCAACCTTTCTTTCTCATGTACATAATATGAAATGAGTTCATTTAGAGACCAGTTCTCCTTCCGACAATTATAACTGACCTTAAATTGACTGAATTTTACAGGAAGAGAGATCAATACCAAATGTACGAGATAGTCATCAGATAGCTTGAGCTTTAGTCCCTTAATTTTAGAAATAATGTGAGACGTCTCCATGATTGCGCCTCTAAAGGCTTCTGAAATGTCGCGCTTGATGATCATTAGACTCATGCGATTTGAGCGATCCCACTTCTCAAAGTTCCTCTGTTCATCAGCTGCACTTACATCAGTAAGAGGAGNGATCTAGATCCATGCAGCCAAGAATAATCAATACGTTCTCTTTCCAATCATTGAAGTTTGTTTCATTGAGCATGAGAATAGAATTAACATTTGCAGATATAGTATTAACAGATAAACTAGCTGTATGAAGACAAAATAGAGAGAGAAAAAGAATTATGCTCATTTTAATTTTTACATTTAATAATCAATAAATTCAAATAATGGTAAATCTAATCTCAAGATACCTAGCACAACATTAATATCAAATCTTTGGATAATAATATTAATTACAAATGGTACTCTTGGTGTAGTGATCAAACATTGATAATAACTCATGTCAAATAATAAAATCATATTTGGATTGATTTATTATTCACAGGGAAACCTTATAATTGTCACATATTTATTACCACAGATGCATGTGCAATTCGGCCAGATATTGACATTCTTTTGGACCGATCAATATTGGTATGAATAACACACACAAAATTCTTCTAATATTCTAAGTTAATTAATTTCCACAAGAGAGGTTGCTTTGGCAACATGTTGCTTCAATTAAGTCACTTTCGAATATTATGTCTTCCAAATGAGTCATTTGTACTAAAATTTGAAAAGCAAAACACCAAATTTGCATATTTTATTTATCTTGAAACTTTAGAGGCCTAAATGTTAATAACTCAATACTTTAAGGGTCAAAATTAATTAATTCAAAACTTCAAGGAGGCAAAATTTTAAAATTTAAAACTTTGAGGCCAATATGAACCAAATCAGAAACTTTTAGGGCTTTAATTGCAAAATTCGAACTTAAACGACTCAAATTAATTAATTTTAGAACTCCAGAGGTTGAATTATTAAAACCCATAACCTTAAAGCCCAACTTGAATGAACTTTAAACTTTAGGGGTTGAAACTTAAAAATTACATTTTAAAATTACAATCTAAACCCTAATTTGTAATTGCAAGTAAGGGCCTAAAGTTATCAAATTTACAATCCAAGTCCCGTCCCAAAATTAAAAAAAAAACTGACTGGAACCCTATTTCCTTCTTTCTTGGCGGCGCTGACCGTTGCGCCAAGGCCCTATGTGGTCGGGGCTGCCACCCTCACCGCCCAGCAGCGTGAAAGCGTTATTGTAAGCAGCGGCTATGATGTAGCGGCACTGCAGTGATGTCGTCGGCGTACAACGTGAGCGTCGGCGATGACGACTGCCACTGCAAGTTCAGATTTCACAAATTTTTTTTTTAAATAAACTGAAAAATCCTTAATGTCAAACCCGAATTTTGGAAGAAAATCAGGAATATAATACCAAATATCATAACACGAAGGAAGATAAAAATAAACTAAAATTCAGAATTTGCATAACACTTTATTTCTCAAGGATTCAACAATAGAGATGACTTTGATGCCTATTGATGAAATTTTGAAAATGGATTATCAATCTAAAACTTTATCAAATTCTAATTTATCAAACCCTTTCCACATGCGTGCGCGTGTGCACACACATATACACACATACACTCAATGTTGAAATCAATGAGAAGATTAAAAGCGGAAATATATCTTGATTCATGTACGTGATTACTTGAAGTATGTGGGTTGTGATCTTTCAATTGATACGTGGTTCTTTAGAATTATTCTCTGTTGATGGGGATGCAGAGAGATGGAAAACTAACGTTGAATTGGGAACCATAACTCATGATATAATAACTGAATATCTAATTATTATCTTTCAATTCTTTTAAATTGACCCCTCGTCAATTTAAAATAATCGTTCTGGTATGTGCACTTTATTTCCATGACATTTAATACCAATTAGTCTAAAATTAGCTTTAATGGATAACTCTATTGACTAAGCTCTTTTTTTTTTAAATAGCACCACACATTTATATATATATATATATGTGTGTGTGTGTGTGTGTGTGGGGGGGGCCCTTATGTTGGAATTTTCCAACATAACATGGACATAAATGGGGCAACCCCATCAGGGGTTAAATATTTAATGGTTTTCTCAAGCTCCTCAACCCCAATTTGGTGCGTGTCCGTCTGCAAGCTTGTTGATTACAAGAATCACACGATTTTTCGGCTCGAAGACCACCTGCTGATTATTCACTCGTTTATTTCCTTTCCCTTTCACCATATTTTTATGTGCCTTCATTTCTTTCACCTCTAAACCGTTATTTTATGATATTTTAATTATAGCATGAATTTTTAAACTTCCAACCCATGGCTCTGCCCTTAAACATTCAAACATAGCATGTCAAGAAGCTATCAAACTTGACATGCTCAAACATAAAGATCTATTTTATGATAAATGATCGAAACTCAAACTGTAAAAATTGTGAATAACAAATAGTAAACTCTAAGAAAACTAGAACAAACAACTTTAATGAAATGTATAGCATAGCTCAGAGAAAAATAATTCATAATATACACTAGGAAAAAAAGGCATATCAAAGGTATTTAACTTTACTCCAATCCTCTCAATACTCAACAATAAAAGTTCAAACAAAAAAAAAATTAAGAAATTATGCAGTACCCAGAATTTTAAGCAAAATGTAAAAAATAAAACAGAGAATAATCACATTTTTTCAGAATGAAAGAGTGTTCAAAATAATCCAAAAATATATAGCTAAAGCAGATAGTTTCTTGTACAACAAAGCAGTTTGGGTCTTCTTCGGAGAATTCTATGGACTAAATAATAGAAATGAAAGAATTTCATTTTATTCAAATATTATAAATAAAAGGCATTTTGTACTAATTTGAATGTTGAAATTTGAATATAATAATAAAATATGAATCTCAATGTGCAGAAACAGAAGTCAAGAAGCGGAGTTCAAGAAAAGAGTGTGTTTTTCGGCGGTTTTGGATCAGATTTCGAAATTTAGGCCGTTGTTTGGTGTTTGGCAGAAATTTTAATTTAAGTCAAAATCAATAATTAATTTTAATCACATTTTAAGGGATTCACATTTTTTCAATCACACATTTTATCAATTTTTATCAAAATTTACTAAAGATCTATGGTTAACCTTAGGCAACAAGTCACCTCAAGAAGATTAGTTGATCAAATGATCAAACCTACATTGAAACATAAACAAAGAGCAAAACTTGGTCAAAATATTATTTATCAACACACAATGTAAGATTCGTAATTTATTATTCATTATTCACTTATTATTAATACATTTCATAAGATTTTAAATCATTATTTAACAAGCACGTAAAAATCCACAATTTATTATTCATTTATTATCCATGAATTTGAGTTTATAAGACTTTAAACACTACAAACTAAGCACTCGATAATGTCGGCGATGTTTTGCAATCCATAACATGGCCTAGGGTTTCTACCATGTTGAGCCCCAAAAAGTATGTAAAGCGTGGAGATTAGGAGTATCATTTTTACATCTATAGATGAAATTTGAAATTTCAAACAATTTATTTTGCAAACAAAAACTAGGGAAGACTTGTAATAGAAACAATGATAATTTTTATTTTGTTTCGTTAATTGCTTGATTTGCTAGGAAAAAAGAAGTTAACTTCCTCATATAAAAGGAATTTAAAATCTAATTCAATATATTAATATTTCGTGTTTAACATTGCGTATTAAATATGGACCATACGTTCGATATTCATTAATTCACACCTATTCGCACACTCCATTTTCAATGTTAGAGAAAAGATGGACCGGGTGAATTTTAACAGTAGGATCAATTACGATGCTGTGATAAACTGGTTGATGCAAAACTCACTTAGAACTTAACATTCCTATAATAATAATAAAAAAAAAAATCGAAGGACAAAAAAAACAAGAGTAATGAACCATCTAATGCTGTGATAAGCAAGTTGATGCAAAACTCACTTAGAACTTGACATTCCCATTATTAAAAAATAAATAAAAATAATAAAGTAATGAACCATCTAAAAAGTACTCTACATCCCCAATATAAAATCAAAATCTTGATATTGCTAATCTCACAACTGAAAAGTACAAATGGTTGATTCTGAAGCACGCAATTTTTATTATCTCAAGAACTAAAACCATACAAAGAAGATATATCCACATCAAGTTGGATATACTATAGAAATATCAAGACATCGAAAATTGACTTTAGGGTTCATGTGCAATTCTTATTCAAGGTGTTTTCAGAACCCGATTACGATATTCTCCCAAAGCCCAAATTGGGAATATATTCCTGTATGCAGCATAAGTGGTCGTGCAATATTTATTGAAGACTCCCATAATCTCCTGAAAGCAAGACGACAATAGAAAAGGAAGAAAGTTATGAGGAGAAGTCATTAATTGAACTGTTAATCGAGGAAACTAGATATTTTATCTTAGTATAACATCTATCATGTTTTGCAAACAAAAGATTGTTCCAAAAATGTGGACATAATCAACTGACATACACACCACAACCCTCTTATAGCCTTTTATGAGATGAGCATTTTCAAACTGAATTCGATTGCATGACAATATTTATGTGATAAACGCTTTCTGAGTTTTATTCATAGTGAGATATTACTACACTGCATACGGTTAACAAGTAGAGTTCTATTGATTATTAGTATACACACACATTGTACATTATTCACTAATTAAGATTATATTTATGCACCAATCAAAAGCTTTCAGTTTAGCACTAACTTAGGCTGCAAGTTAACAGAATTACCTCCTGTGGAAAATCACCATTTTCACACTGAGAATTTATTAGGAGTTTTGCTGCACGGTGCAACGGTGCAGGATCTCTCTCTGCCTGCAGAGTAAAGATAAATGAAGAAATTAATTTGTTTGCGACATTCAAGACAACCTGGACATAGGAGAAGGGCAATGCATAGGCAGTGAAA
>CAIGRB010109072.1:18425-28989 GCA_903798255.1 Fraxinus quadrangulata
AAAAAAAAAAAAAAAATTTGAGACCCCAAGGATTCCATTTGATTGTCGAGGTATATAAGTACCTGCCCAGAAGCAATGAGAGCCAACATAGCCCATCCTGTATTTACCACATGAGACCTGTTGCCTTCAATATTTGAATAGACCTATATAAAGATAAAGCATAATCAATAATTCATTTGGCACTGAGAACATTTCAGGCTCTGAAGACTGTTAATATTGAAATATGCTTGTACCACAGTTTCCAGCAATACTTTCTAAACAAGAAATTTTTATGTTAAAATTTCTTATTTTATGCATTTTACGGGAAAAAAATATTATGTATTTTATCCTTTATTTATCCTTTTATTTTGTCTAAGAGTGCCAAAAACCATGGAATAAAGAGAATAAACAAGTTCAAATGACATAATCAGTTTAGTCATTGGATATACAAACTGATGAAAAAATTTCAATGGACTGTTGCAGGTTGTTAAGTGCTCAAAGTTACCGAAACAGTATCATGATTTGACTAAGCCCCTGTTTGACAACCATTATTTAAAAACTCGTTTTTCTATATAATTATTTTCAACTATACATTCACGCAATAAAATATTATGCACGTAAACCCAAAACTTTATTCTACTTTTTAAAAACACATTCTTCTAAAAATCACTATTCAAAATATCGTTTTGGCCAAATAAAGGCCATCAAACATGGGTTAAGCAGTTTGTCAAAAATATTATGGGGTAGCTATAATTAGTCTGCAAAAGTAAGATCTTAAATCTTTAGAGTTTAAGCCTTCCATCAAATCTATCTCCAAGGGTGTCCAAGAAACAATCTTAAGTTTCCACACATATTGAAGTAGAGAAAAAGATAATCATTCTTCAACGAGAATCTTTTACGCAAACCTTGCTGGCAGTTTCCAGTTTTCAGAACTATTCAAGATGACAAGGAAAACTACACTTATTTCTCACACTTCATATTTCAGTCTATCTACGATAAACTTAACTTTTGTAATTATCATGAGAGTGTTACAACTTTCACGTATCCTAAAATGGCCTAAGACCACTTTTTTCTAAAAAATAAGACCAAGAGCATGTTTGGGAAGTGCTTATAAACAGTTTAATTATAAATAAATAGAAATGAATGGTGAATAAGTTTGTAGTGCTTGTGGGTCACTCAAAATGTGTGGATAAAAAGTGATTTTGGTGTTTATAAATAGTTTATAAACTCGAGTCAAACATAGGCCAAATGTATTAATACCAAAAGAAAGGAAAAGGAAAAAACAAGCAATCATCGAAATGAGTAAGATATTATTCTACATAACAAAAACCTTGTTCTGACATGAAAGATAGCTCTCTCCCCAACCACCAGAAGGAAGCTGTTTAGACAATAGAAAATCACAAGCTTTACGGATGCTAGAGCAATTGCTGAAGTTTCGTCCAGCTGAGAACAGACCTAATATCCCAAACCATGTCCCATAAGTATAGCAAACACCCCAAGAGCCATACCTGTCGAGAAATTTTTAACATTTAAATGCATATTAATCATGAACAACATGAATAATTGTAACTCTTGAGCAAGCAAGGCTGGAAAGAATGAAAAATGATATTGATACAAATAATTATCTATTAGAAAGCATCACATCCCTCCAAAATGAGAAAGGATGAGAAAACAAAGCAATAAAACTTACCAAGAACCATCCATCGCTTGTATCTTTTCAATGAATTTAGCAGCTTTTTCAATACAATGTTCCACCTCTTCTCTTCGGTGCCCAGGGTATAATTTCTTAAAAGCTGCCAAAGCTTGAATAGCCGCCGAGGTACATTCAACATAGCTACATAGCCATTGTACTTCGTATTATAATCAAAAAAATTGGATGAATGTAGCATCTACAACCAAATATTTGACAAATTCAAACTATACAAAGGAATTAGAGGTATGTATGACAACAATTTCTTCCATGTCAGGCACTGCTTTTGATGTCTACAGAGCTCTCATGGTTCAAGTCAGAGACCTCCCACTATGTTACTTCTTCTCAGTGCATTGAAGTATCAACATCAAACAAACAAATGTGTGGAACTTGTATGATATTTTTGCATCATCATAACTAGGAAATCATATAAAATGCTTGATTTGTTCTAGAAGTATTTGAAATAAGCATGGCTTGCCAATTTGAACCAGTTTATATAACTTGAGGACCATTGTCAGAAATAGTAAAGACAAAGATTAAGAAATATTAAGATGTCCATGTATCCTAGTTTTTGAGGTTGACAATCTACACACACCCATTACCCAAGTCCACTTAACACAGCCTCCCAAGGACCAGCCCTTGTACAATGTCAACCAACAGTTCTTCTAAATGTTTTTGTTGAGATAAAAGACTTGAGTAAAAATGTAAATCCTAGCGTATAAGTTAACAATTAATACATAGCAGCAGTCAAGCAAATATCTTACGGATAATCAATGACAATGTCGCCAAAAGTTTCAGCAGGGTTGACTAGCTGTGCAAAGGGAAATGATCTTCAGAATCAGATTAGAAGCTTACTGTAGAATCCACAGATTTATTGCATAGAAGTGATACGATTGACTGCTTCTATATCTTCTTCATAGTAAGATGTATATTTAAACATAGTACCTCCAACCAGCTATAGGATCTTGTAAGTTCATAAGTTGCAAAGCCACCTCCATCGTTCTGCAAGTATGTCAGGAAAAAGGTTTTCTCAGATATTTGCAAAAATGTTTGTGTATTCTCTGAAGCATAAATATCCACAAATGCAGGAAATACAACCGATACAACCCATAAGGAGATCAGTAAAAAAGAATTTTTTTAAAAATGTCATATGATCTAGAGGAAGTCATCTCCATTTTAAATTTTATCTTACACTCTTACTTTAGAATTATCTTCAATTTTTCATATTCTGATTGAGTTAGTTAAATATATTTTGAATTCTCAGGTTAGGAATATTTCAGTAATTTTCAACTTCATTTTAATGCATATAGCAAGAAAAACATTCATAATTACATAAACCACCTTTTCATATGTTTTTATTGCATGTTAAAATATTTTCCAGAAAGAACTCAAGGACACAAAGACAGATAAAAATGTCAAAATATTAACATTATTAGTTTTTTCACTGCTTGGCCAGGACTATTACAAGCTGTTTGAGGCTTAACTAATAGAGCCTTGCTGCCACACGTGCCTTTATTTAAAAAGTTCTTATTCTTTTCCTAAAAAAAACTTAGAATCCCTTCATTTTAAATTCAAGAAAATTATAAAAATCATAGTCCTGACAGGTCCATCACTACCAGGCCCAAAACTTCTAGGAGTGCTGGAGCAATGAAAAACTATAAAAATGATAACATTTTTGCTAGTTTTACATATTCATTTCTAGGCATTGTACAACAGAACTATATGAACTCCCATACTATATGAGTAACAGAACTATTTAACAGAGCTGCAATACAATACAATAAAATGTAATTAACAACCAAAATAATTAAATTAAAAGATTGCAATACCTGTAATGAAAGGATGACATTTACAGCATCATACAACCGTCTGGCATCGAGCGGTTCACCAACAATTTCAGTAGGTAATTTCGATAATAGGAGAACCGCCTAAAAAAAGACAAGGTTATTAGAAAGAAAAGATTATGAAATAGCAAATATATGCGTGTTTGTGTGCTTGTGTTTCTTCATGTTAAACTTATCAATACTTTCAAACCCTCTGCTGTGCAATCTGAAATGGGCCATCCGTGGTCTGCTGTTGAAAAGGGCCAAGCACCTTTCGAAATGTGACGATACCAAAAACTAAGATCGCCTGGGCAATCCTCTAAAACCTTTCGCTCAAGAAAAAGGCAATCGCAAAACCAATCAACATGGAAGATCAGAAAAACTGAGAATAAGACCACAAATGATGGTCAAAACAAGATTTATTTTACCTGTGAATTTTTTATGTAAGTATGTGCTTTTCTTAAAGTTGTACCAAAGTCTTCCCCAAGCTTTGTTGAAATGATAGCTTGAACAGCGAAGGCAGTGTCCCATAATTGACTTCCATTATAGCCCTGCAATACCAAGGTTTTCTCAAGTAGTCTTACATCTGCCATAGATCAATGAATAGAAACAGAATCACAATACACATGGAAGGCAAACCACTGTAAGAGTGTACTTATCATGACAAAGAATGATAAAGACCAACAATTATGTATCTCAATTCCAACTATTTGAGTACTACTCATGCCGAGGTCAATTAGTCATTAATTTCGGATGCCAAATCATAATCAGAATCAAGTCTAGGCAGTCTTGAAAAATGAGAAGTGGTATTCAAACAAAAATTGGGTGCTATAGGCATAGAACAGAGCACCATGTCCGGACAAAGGAGATAGTAGCAATATTGATACGTTTAAATTTGAAATCTCAGATGCTGCAGCATGACACAAATGTCACAGTTCATAAGTCAGAGAAGGAGATGTAATAGGCTTTGTAGTGTACTTGACCCTTTTGAGAGCTCCTTCAGCATAAAGCCAAAGATGTTTCAAATGTGTGCGAGACCTACATTTTATCTAATGAACTGAGGACAAAAATTATTTGTGGTTTGAAAATTAAGATGTTCAAGTAGCCAAGACAATGATGACTAGTAAATGTTGACCTGAAATAGTAGCAAAAGAATCAACCAATTCTACACTAAGCCCTTGTTTGATTTCCATTTTTTTCAAAATACCTTTCTCTCTTTTTTTTTTCAACCACACATTCTTCAATAAAATAATATTACACGCAACTCAAAAAAATTTCCTTTATTTTTAACCCCGCATTCTCCATCAATCTATTATTCCAAAATGCATTCTACACAACAAATGTGGCTCAAACTGGCAATAAATAATCCTAAAGTTTTAGAATTCTGACCTGCATTTTCATGCCATCTTCAGCAAGCCACAGGTAATCATTGACTCTTGGGAGATGCAACTTAAAAGCTTCAGAATTTGGATCTTCCACCCAACAGCAAAGCATATTTAACACCTGATCAGTTCATTTTTTGGGGACAGGAAATAAAAAGAAGAAATATATTACCAATTGCAACCTTCAGCTTTCATTTTACATTGAAACCACAGGAAAAAGACAATGAAAGAAATGGTATAGAGAATTTTAAACATATATGTGAAAAAATTTGAAACAGAAAACTATAAATAGAAAATAATCATGTAAAATATTGCATAAATCGATCAAGACGTTGAAACAAAAAAATACTCCATCTTATGCTATTGCAGTGTCATATTTTGAATGGATTAGATTTCAAAGATGGTAGACTTAATATTTTTCCTATTGTACCTTAGGTGTCCCAATTAGAATTAGAGAGAGAGAGAGAGAGAGGTAGAATTTGTGGAAGCGTGAAAGAAATAAGTGTAGGTCCATCGAATGTAAATAGCAATTTATTTTTTGTTGAATTGCATTATTTTGAAACGTCCTAATAAGGAAGGATGTTATTCAAAACCTTTTTCATCAAATTCAGTCTAGCATCAACAATATTCCCACTTTTTCACCAAGTAAACAGAAACTTCAACACGTCCGTACAATAATAAGTTGGAAAAAACTCTGTAAGCAGACCTTGTTTACAGGGCCTATGCATAAATATCGGGTATTTTCATCTTCATAATGTATGTGCTCTATTACGGTACGAAGAGCTTTCTCTCTTAACTTTTTCCCAGGCCAATGCATGAAAATAGGTTCCAAAAGCTTATCAAGAGATGCCCACAGAATGTCCTGTATAAAAGGGTGTGGATAGTATAGATCTTCCTGCGGTGACATCACAAAATGAAAGAACATCAGAGTAAACAAGGAACAATACCATTAGAGTGAAACAGTTGGCATATTCTACTTCACAAATCATTGCCCTTGCAGAGAATAGATGACAGTTGAATATTATTAATAGTAGTCTAATTTATTCAGTAACAGAAGGTGTAGGCACATTCTATTCTTGAAGTGGGATGCCACTGCTTGAGGTGATGGGGCACAATCTTTCAGACTTTTCTTTTCAGGTTCGAATAGAGTGTCCTAAGAGCATGCTAACGAATAATGAAATTACAACTGACAGTGGATGAAAGACAACACATTTGCAATTTGAATGAACTGTGTACATCATAAAATCGATCAATATCAGTACCAGACTTTTACAATCTTTTTCCTTTTTGGGTGGTGTTGGGGGTGAGGAGTTAAATGCAAATTGACAACATGAACACATTTGAAATCCTTATTTCTGTTAGGAACTAATAAATAGATCTTCCCAACCTTTGCACATTGGTTCCGTGCTATATTCCAGTCTATTTCATGATATGGGATTGTGTATAGCTCCTTTCTCAACGATAGAACTATTGGTGTAATTGGACCAACAAACCTCTTCCCGTATAGGTACGACATGGGCAGATAAACCATTCGACAGTGACACCACATCCTTCCTGCAATACCAGAAGAAACTTATCTTTTATTAGAGGAAACAACATTTAGAACTCATTTGATACTTAATTGCCCGTCCCGAGCACCAGTGACAACGTAACAGAGGAAGAAAATAGAATAAAAGAGTAGAGAGGCAGAGAAACAGAAAGAGAGAAGGAAAAGAAAGGGCAGGAAATAGAGAAGAATATAGGGGAGAAAATATTCAATAATTAATGAGTCCAATACAATGGGAATCCTACTCCTATTTATAATGAAGTTAAAAGCAAATGAACTTGTAATAAACTAAAACATTATTGAAATTTTAAAACTAATCTAGTCCAATCTAAGCAAAGATAACTTTAAATTATCTCTAGTTTATAATCCTATCTAAACCCTATATTTATTCTAATCTTCATTCCCCCATCCGAACTATTAAGGAAAACGATGAGCAGAAGACAAGCATAGACGTTCAGTGACCTGGATGGATTGGAATGACATAAGGGAGAAGCCATATCTCAGGTGGCAGAGGATTGTTTCCAGACCATTCGAATACTCCAAGTACCTAATATCTCAACAGAGACAGGGTATCAACAAATGGGAAATATATGTGGTGAAAAATGGAAATCGTATAATAAGCAAGGTGAAGGATCAGTTATTAACTGAGAGCCACATTTTTCCCCAGGAAGTAATTGCAGTGGCACCGCCATGATCCAGAATCCACATTTGTCCTTTATCCATTGCGCCATCTCCATTATTCACTTCTTCCCCAAGCAACCTCAGAGTAACATAATTCACAATCCAGAATCCACTTTTGTCCTTTATCCATTGCACCATCTCCATAATTCACTTCTTCCCCAAGCAACCTCAGAGTAACATAATTCAACACAGAACCGAACATGGTGCTTGGGCCCTCTATGTGTAAACCCCACCCACCATCTCTGTTCTGCAGTTTACAGGGTTTAATTAGAAATTTACTCATGCTGCTACCCAACAGCAGAAAAGAAGAAGATTTAAATCATAACAGATATAAACGTTGAAAATTCAGATAACATGTACAGACACCATGAAAAATGCACTGTAAACTTGCCTGCTAAAAATACACTATCCTTACCTGATGATTATAAAGATACCGGCACATCTCACGTTTGTGTTCTGTTGACAAAGTAGCATTTAATGCCCCAGTAACATACAAGGTAATGACCTGTTCCATCAAGTTGGAAAGAACAAGAAAATTCATAAAAACGAATGATACAAACTACATGATGTTGTATAAGAATCGTTTCACGACAATTACAGAAACAAATGAGATAAAACAATGCAATATCACTAGGAAAACCTTCCTCGGGGGCATCCAACTAGTAGAGTATCCGCTTAAAGATTAAGAAACAATGAGAGGGAAAGATTAACACTTACCAAGCCAGACATTAGAAACAAGGGACCACCATAATCTCCTGGCCAGTGACCATCATGAGCCTGTATTGTTGAGTGGAAATTGATTGCTCTCCTCAACGTATCTACTACTTTATCTTCTGTAATATCTTCTGTCTCTCTTACCTTAACTTGGGGCAACAGTGAGAATCTTTGGTTCTCCTTTGAAAACTACATTCCAAAAAATTGAAGAGGAAATAGCAATTACCTTAACAAACAACTGAATAGGCACTCTTTTCATAAGAAAAACATAAGCAATGACTATGCAATACACCATTTTCAGCATAAGGTGTTATAATATTCCATTTAACCACATGCCCCAGAAAAAATATGTGTTGAACTTTGCAAGACAAACATCATTTTGTACTTTTTTGATGAAAAATGGCTGGGAAAATATTAAAAGGTACAGAATGGACTCCTCAAAACTTGTAAAGAACTAGATCTGAAGTACAAAAACCAAACAAGAATATTTCCTTCCAGCCAATTAAGCACTTACTAAGGTCTGACCATGAAAGAACCTGCTGCCTTTGCCATTAAACAAGAAAGCAAGACTAGCCTAACCACAAACCGTGCAGAGAGAGAAAAACATCCTGGAAATTTCTAGAGTTCCTCTATATTCAAATAGCTCAACGATGGCCATCATAGCATGTCCCCACAGAATCCATCCATCTCTACTGACAAACCCCATTATTAATTAAAAAAGCTGACTCAAGGAAGCAAAGAGATCAAAAGAAACCCCAACAATAATAACAGACTACATCTTATTCCAGTAAATTTAGACTTGAGCATGTTAAAGACTAAACCAGAACAGCAATGCAGCCACATACAGGCCAAAAAAACTCAATCACTGCAACGTGGCTATTAATTCTTGAAGATGCCTATACCATAATATGCCCTCTGTGCCAGAAGATGCCATTTTCTGTTCATTATCTTTCTGTTACTAGATAGTTAGCTTAATCATTTGTTTGTTATTTTTTGTATACATGTGTACAGCATGTCCATCCGGATATATTTTCTACAGTTTGCAGTATAAATATAACTATAAGGTGCCTCATCTCAGCAATTAGCTCAGCATCTTCTCCAAATTATCTAAATTAAAATCAATATTTCAATTCTGCTTTGGTATCTGAGCTACATGGATGTAAATCCACAAAAGTCAGGAGCTAGTAGCCCGATACTACCAGCTTTACATCAATCAATAACAACTAACCTCCTGAAAATCAACCCACCATGGTTCATCCACATACAACTCATAATAGAGCTCCTCCCCTTCTTGACAATGCTTTTCAGTTTCCTCAAACACCTGTGTACATGCCTAACCTCACAGATCCTTTCCTTCAGTTTCTTCCCCAGCCTTTCCCTTCACCTTCTCAACCCCATACAATAAAATTAGACCAAACAAAGGACCCATTGTGGAAGACTCGGCTACTAAATGTTGTGATGGCTAATGGCCTTGAAGAATTTCGTGATGGTTCACTGCAGTGTCATCCTAAATTTCTGGATTTGCAGCAGCAAATAGGAAATCCTCATTACACACAACGACAGAGATTCCACAGGCTTGTCATGACCTGGAAATATGCTTCACTTACAGAAGCCATGATGATCAAGATTGTAGGACATACCACAACTCAACAAATCTGAGAGGCCCTAAAGAAGGTATAAGTATATAACACCACTGTACGTGATCTTGGCTTGAGGTCACAGCTCTCAGAAATCAAAAAGGATGTGTCCCTATTTCTAATCATATAGCTCAAATTAAGGAGGTAACCGATAAATTTGCTACCATAGGTGAGACACTATCATATAAAGTACATCTAGCCTATTTGCTTGATGAATAGGAGCTGAATATCCATTTGTCACTTCGATACATAACAGAACAGAGAGACCTTCAATTGACGATATACACAGTTTACTATTTAGTTATGAATGTTGATTGGAAAGAAAGAACTCGGCCCAAAATACAATTTGCTCGAGCCAATCTCACTAACTACAAGGTAACAAAAAGTTTTCGAAATCTCCTTTTCAATTCAAGCAAGGACAACAAAACTATCAAAGTGGGTTTCAATGCTTTCCTGTCAGTAGAAATTTTCCCAATTCCCAGTCCAGTATCTTGGGAAAACGACAGGGCTCGTACTCAAAACAAAAATGGCCACCAAAACAAAACTTCCTAAACAACAGTGAAAAACCTCAAGTGTCAGACTTGTGGCCACACTCATGCCACCAAAGAGCCAACATGAATTACCAGTCATCACCACACACGTTACCCAATTTCAGAACTATACACAGAATCATTACTCACCTACAAATTCTGACCACCATGGCTGCTACCCCAGCCTCCTAAACACCTCCGACAATGCCTCGTTTATTGACTCTGCAGCCACTCACCACGTGAGTCCTGAATATACTGTGATGACTGAATATACTATAAAGCATAACTGATCTAACAACAAATTCTATAGAACTTGCATTTTAACTTCATAGATATCTTTTGATTACATGGGATCCCCATAGCACTTCTCCGCTTCATCCAGCTTGCTCTAACCGTATGCACCACGTCACATTAATGTCCACTTCCTTCTGAATAATCAAACTTAAATACTCAAAATAATCACTCTATAAGATAATATGATCCTCTATACTGACACCACCACCATTTCCTCATTCCTGCTTTTTATAATCTTGTGTCAATTTGGCATGCTGCGAGCCCCTTATACGAAGATTCATCAAACTT
>CAIGRB010109072.1:35399-46269 GCA_903798255.1 Fraxinus quadrangulata
TGGTTGTTCACTGATGGGTTCTGGTAGGCGCATGAGAGCAAGCAAAAAGTAGAATTATATATGTATTTCTTGCAGGTTAAAAAAATTATAGGCATGTTCGCAAATTGTCCCTCAACTTTGAAATATCAAAATTTGCAGTCACTAAATTTTTTTTGACGATACGCCTTGTTAGTCACTGTCCAGAGAAACTAACAGGAAGCTAGGTAAATTTGGCTCGTAGTATGTTTGTGGCATGACTATGGACGATATTTGTCCGATTTATCGTACAGTTTGTTATAATCACGTTGAATTTATGATGTTCAATCTATTGATCAGTACAGTCAGACAATGTGCGTACATTTTTTTTTCTTGCCAACATGCCGTCTGCATCCACTGCCAGTATATGTGATATGGTCGAGTTGATCAAATTGAGACAGTGAGCAAAGTAGCAGCAGCAGAGAAAATGGTGAGTTTCATATTGAAATCTTTCGTTATCGTACTTTTAAAGTTGAATTTACTGAATTGTTACTTCAGTAATTGTTTCAACTAAGGAAAAACTTGTAAAATATTAATGCCGATCACACACTCACGCACATGGTACACCTCTTACTATACTTCGTTAGTCTGATAGAGAGGGGTGGGAATGCATGCAATAATGTCGACTTGGATTCCCCTTTCTTGCGTAAAAGCAAAAAATATTCAAACACGGCACTGGCATACTCGCACACGCGTGTTTGCATGCAGTTGAAACATTGATAGCCCTATAATTTAGATTTCTATTAAGAGATTAACATTGGCTCTGGAAAAACAAACTGCGCTGAGGTTGGGAGAAACCAATAAATTGGTGGCAAATGAAAGTATTGTGAATCCTAATTCCCAAGTAGCTAAAGAATCCGTTCTACCTCCATTGATTAGAATACTTAAAGCTTCAGCACAACAGACTAATACGGGTTTTCACTTTTCTGGACATACGAGAGGACGAGCTGCACCTTCAATATTGAGTGAACTAATCGGGATTGAACCATTTATTCATGATGTAACTGAAATTCCAGAGCTTGATAGATTTTATGCACCAGTTAGACCTCTTCTTGAAGCAAAAAAGCTAGCAGCACAGGTTTTTGGAGCGAAAGAAAACTGGTTTCTTGCAGGGGGCACAAGTTGTGGTATCCAGGCATCGACTATGGCTACTTGTTCGCCAGGAAATACTATCATCCTGCCAAGAAATGCCCATCATTGCTGGAGTTATACTTTCTGGTGCAGTACTAAAGTATATTATTCCCGAATATAACTGCGATTAGGACCTTCACGGTTTTGATAAATGTTAAGAACTTTAATCGGAGTATTTTTTGATGCTGTATCGGACCACACTGCACAGTACAGTACATGAGAATTTAACTGCTGAAAAATTCTCCCTTTTGTGACTCTCTGTCTTGTCTAGAAACTTTCTACAACCTTTGCATAGATAGGATTTCTGAGACTCCCAGTGAAGGCATAAATGAAAATACACAAACATGCAACTACACAAGTAACACGTGTAGTTGTTATTACAGGTAAAGACAACAATGGAGGGATCGGAATTGGAATTGGAGGTCCGGAAAGTGGCTGCAGCGTTGGTAAAATCCCCTACTTAAAACGGTTTTTGCAGCAAATTGAGTGAGATTTCAAAGTCGCGTCACTCTTATGGTATTCCTCTAACAGTCGATGAAGCTCACGGAGCTCACTTCCAAATTTCACCCAGATTTGCCCAATACAACC
Organism: Fraxinus quadrangulata; assembly: GCA_903798255.1. NCBI lineage: Eukaryota > Viridiplantae > Streptophyta > Magnoliopsida > Lamiales > Oleaceae > Fraxinus > Fraxinus quadrangulata. Next base: position 37,134 of record CAIGRB010109072.1, read on the forward strand.
CTCAGAACAAGTGGCCGATATCTCTAAACAATCCGCTTAAAGTCTTAACCTCTCTAACTCTATAATCAATGCTACACATTTCAGGAGATATTATAAACACAGATGGACTACACAAATATCTGCATACCCTTCAAACCACCTGTCCAAATTGGCGCCTTTTGTCTTCGCTGGATGCTGCTAGGCATCAATTAAGCAAGAACCCAAGAAATATTTTCAACGGAGCAATGGAATTGGCTGCTGAAGCCAAAACTTTGATCAATAAAATCCCTGGAATTCAGTTCTTGATCCTCCAAAGCCTTCCCCAATTTCCCCACCTCTAATCCTTTGCGTAACACAATCGGCGTCTGGAAACTCAGCCTCTCGGGTTTCAAAGCTAATGATATCTTAAATAATACTCATGGAATTGTTCCAGAACTCTTTAGCACAAGATCCATTACATTAGCATTCAGCCTAGAACTACAAGAAACCATGTTCAAATACTTGTGGCTGGACTAAAACATTTATCGGCTCTCCTTTTGCCATTACAGCCCCATAGGTTCGAGGTTTTCATTTAAACTGCCCCTTTCGACAATGATTTTCACATGGGATTAACCCCGAGATACTTTCTTCGCAAGAAAAACAAAACTAAAGCTGGGAGATAGCATTGGGAAAATTTGTGGGGAATCCATTTGCCCTCACCCTCCTGGGATTCCACTGTTGATACCTTGTGAGATCATCACTGAGATAACATTGGATTATCTAGTACAAGTTGTAAGGCAGGGTGGTTATATTAGTGGGGCTGCAGATCCTATTCTGTCCACAATAGTTGTAAGCAAAATTTGCTATGATTATTTATGCATTTTATACCTTTTCCAAGAAGAGGATTTCTGAGTCTCTCTTGAACAAGTCTATCAATTCTTTCTCAAGTTTTGAGACTTAAATATAGAGGTGTAAAACGGGTTAAATCAACATATCTAGATGCCATGTACATTTTGCAACTTCCGACGGGGCCAAACCAGCCTGCCTATTGAGAATGAGGTCCACACGAACCATGTTGGGCCGACCAATTATGCCAACAAATAAACAGCAGGACAAAAATACAAAAAAGCTAAAAATTGTAAAGGACAACTACAAATCATTTTTTGCTTTGTTCATCTGACCGTCGAAAATATTGTCAATTACATATATTTTGTCAAAGCTAAGAGAATTATTTTTTTTCTCTCTGTTTCCTTTTCATATCACTGAAATCTATAGGATTAAGACTGATACATTAAAGGAAAGTGTCCATCAACGTAGCACCATACAATGGTGACTTCGCCATTTCAACCGTAAACCACATGTATACAACAGTAATATCCTTCATTCCATACCCAAACCTGTCCCAAATACTAAACATTTACCGAAAGACCTATATCTAGTTATACAAGGCGAGATAGCTGCAAAGCATCCTGAACATCAGGTTTGAAAAGGATTTCATAGGGTACAAGCACCAAAATAGCCCTGCTTGATTGACTAGCATAGATATCATAGCTGCATCCTTAGAGTTGAGGGGATTGTTCCAAGCTCACCTGGTTTTGATTATAAACTAATTTATCATTGAACCTTCGCTTGGAAGGTGTCCTCTTTTTCTTTATTGGTCGACTTTCAAGCTTGAGATTAGGAACCTCGGAATTAGGAGTCGAGAGCCCTGGCCCTCCACCAAGTTGCAAGTTTGTGTCCTCATCAGGACCAACCCATGTTATGGCTGCAAGAAGCATATCATCATTTTTAGCTGAAAAAGGCATTCGAAATGCTTCATGAGTTCATCAGCTTACCTGATGGACGACTTTCTACTAAATGGAATATGAACCTCAGATCATGAAATGCTAATTATCAAATTCAGTTTAAAAAGCATGTAATAGTTGCACGAAAATTGTGCTTTGAGCAAGTGCAATGACAGTGCATAAATTTTTTCTTCAATTTATACAACTTTCAGATAGAGAAAGCAATATGATGTAGGGCACAACGAACAAGAACCAGGATTACAGAAGAAGGGGAAAGGAGGGAGAAAATATGTTTGTAGACTGTAGTCAATAATGGATGTCCAATTATTACAGCACACAGCATTAATGAACTCATTCAAGAGAAAGTAATGCAGTTTCCTTGAAGATGCTGAGATAAATGTATTATTCAAGGATACTTCATAAAGTAGGTACCTTTATAGGGATCAAGAGCTGGCGTCCCGTGATCGATAGCATCATAGGAAGGTGCAGAATGAGGAGGACGCTTCCTGACATAGTTTTCTTGTAAAGGCTTTGGAACTTGAAATGAAAATTGTGACATCGTAACACCTTCTTCAATATATTCTGGATGTTTATCCAGGTACCTTGAAAGCAAAAGCATTGTAAAACCCCCAAAACAAATGTAAGCAAGCAACAACAACTATTTGTACGCTAAGGAACTAATTAAAGAAGAAAACATTTTTAATAAATAAGAGGAGGATCACACTTTTGAATTTCCTCCGTTGATCGAAGTCTCTTGCCTGTCGGTGCAACGTAATACCTGTGTCCCAAAACACAATCTGAATCAGAATATGATCTGTTCTTTACCATGATAATAAGTTTGTAATTTTATTTTGATAAATGAAGTGAACACAAATACAAGTATAAATCAATTATGAACTTTCACAATTAATTGAAGTAATAAGTATTGGGTGAATATATATAAAGGAAGCATCAAATTCTCGCCTCTTGAGACAATATACCTTGACGAATGAGCTACATGAGCACCCAATATCCCCTCCTTATACATAAAATGTTTCTCTTTAATAAACGTGTAAAATTCTTGGTCCATGTGCAAATATGACAATATTGATGTCCAAGAAATCTCTCTGCTTATAGCATCGCATGGTCATAGGGAAGACCAGTCGCATTAAACCCAACATGGTTAAATAATAGAATCAGGTAACTGTGACTTAAGTCATGGTGAAGAGAACTAGTTTTTCAAATAAACTTACAGAGGTAAAAGACTTGCCAATAAGATTTGTGGGCAAAAAAAAAAAAACTAATTGCATTCATTATGAGAGAAAAAAAAAATTATCTCTGTTTTTTCATAACATGTTAAAAATTTCATATTCAATCATTACTAAAGAAAAATAGGAATTTGATCTCTTGCCTAGCATGAGCTTTAGATATATTGTCCATGAATATAACATCAGTTCCGTAACTCAAAACATTATAATCTGTTTGAAGAAAACAAATATAGACTTAGTTTCAGAGATAATCTATCTGTTAGAAGAAATAAGATGTTTCTGTCTCAGTTTTTGCAAATAATGTTAAATAATGGGTACTCAATCTTGACAGTAAATCTAAAAAACATCTCATGCCTTGCGTGAGCTTAGATCTATAAGTCCATGAAATTAATGTCAGCTCGATAAGTCAAGGCATCAAAAGCCATTTGAAACAAACAATAGGAAAGAAATTAAAGGAATAAGATACCCACACATCTGCAAACTTGGTGCTGCCTTCACCTCTGATTCTTAGAAGTCGTTCCCACCCATGAGGGGGTTGAGAAATGTTGGGTTTGTCAATTGCCCAAAGCCTGCTTTCATCCTGCATAAGGTCAGTTGGTTCATCACATGATAAATCAGACCTCCACTCACGAGCTGTTTCACATAAGAAGGGTTGTTCTGTAATATGTTCCCGTATTTCCTCATACTTCGCCTTTGATGGAATGAGCCTCCATTTGAAACAGTTGGCACACTGGACAGTGAAAGCCCCTACAGCTGGCAATACCCTCGATGGCTGATTTGAAAGGGGGAATCTAGAAAAGGATGGAGCTTGATGAGCAAAGGAATCTGGGACAGCTTCAACTCCATGAGCACTATTGGCAACAGCAGGGTCATAAAGCACCAACTGATTTTGAGCATTTTCAGCTTGATTTTCTTCATCTCCTACGTTATGAATTTCTTCTCCATCTGTAGAACAAAATGGATCCTGAAGAGTGGTCTCCAGGCTGCCCCCAAGAGTAGAACTATTTGGGATATTTGGTTCCCCTTCCATTCTAATCGGGTGGTTAGGGGCAGTTGAGTCATTAACCTTATTTTGTTCCCTATTCAACCGGATGGTAAGCTTCAGCGATTGTGGTTGCATTGTAATACCCTTGATTGTCCAACCAACTAGAACCTAATCAGCAAACCATACACCATTTATCCAAGTGCTGCCAATATAGAGGAACATTTTCTTAGTTTAATTGTGGTGATATTTTTTGCATTTTACCAAGGGACACTAGCACAATAGGATGAGCACATAAATAAACAAAAATCAGTCCCTTGCACCCCAAATAATAAGTGCAAGAAATGTGCAATCCCACATACGAAACTGGACAAGCATCAAACTTCAATCAGACATGGACACATGGTAAAAACGTAAATGGAAGCTATCAATCCAGGTAAAAGTAGCATGTCTCAATAAAGCTGCAGAAATTGATTCCATTGCACAATGAACTTTAAAACTCGCATATGGCTCGAGAGAACTTGCATAAAATGACAGTCACTCTGGGTTTCCTTGATAGGTCAACTAAGTTGTAACACGCATAATGTATGTTCTAGCAATTTTCACTTGTAAATTTTGTCCGCTGCACATACATTTTAGCGCCCTAAATACAGTATAGAGCTGGTTTTACATTGCTATGGCATTCTTGTAGCTAGAATACAGTTCATAAAATTAGAAGTTAGAAGCTACGGAAAATCTCTATGATCAACTGATATCTATCAATTAAGGCAAGTTCTACAAAATGATTATTACATTAGATATGCTATTTATGGTACTAAGTGTAGGCAATTAGAGAACAAAATGTCAGTAACAAAAAGTAACAAAAATAAAATAATAAGATAGAGCAGAACGAATAACTTTAGAAATACTACTTATGACCAAAGACCAAAGACAACAGAAGTCAGGGTTAAATTAAGGAAAGACTACTTGAACTTTGACAATGGTAACATCTTATATGGATCCTAAGAGGATACTATCCAAATGAACAATGCAACCCAAGTGTAAGATGGCAAAGTATGGAAAAGTGATCTAAAGATAACAAAGGTACATGTCTTTGCATTCCTCCTACTACATGTATCAAAGGTGAGAAACAATTCACGTAGCCAACTCCAATCAAGAACAAAGCTTAGCTTCTTGAGGTTGTTATATGCGTGACTTCACGTGCGAACATACTTCATACGATTGCATATTGTATTCAAAATATCATATCAAAGAATAGAAACTGCTCCTGTCATATTCCTTCCTCTATGGGAACACCAACCATGTGCCGTTTGAATGGTTCATTTGTGCTTCGACACGGCTTGTTTGCCTTTTCTACTAAAGATTCTCATAATATTTTCATTTATGAACAAGATATGACAAAGAACTCTCTAACAAAAGAAAACAAAGCCTTGTATAAAAATCAAAGGTAAAGTACTGAAACTAAACCCACTATACATGAACAGTAAAGACACACGAGCTACACTTCAAATATCCAGATTATAAAAAGTTAAAATATCAAAGATAAAGAACTGAAACTAAACCCACTATACAAATAATAAAAATAATAAGAACGTTTACACATAAAAATGTTAATCAGACATGGAAATCATACTTCCAGAAGTAGAAAAATATGAGATAATAAAAAGTAATGGATGATTTTTCCATTTTTGCAAAAAAGTTGAAAAAAGGAAATTCCTTCCGAACAACATGCAAACGAAAACCCAAGTTTAAAATCAAGGCAACATTCAACGACCTTAACAAGAATCAAAAATAGAAATAGATAAATACATATGTAAGACATATGAACACTTTAAATTCGTGGAAATTCAGGATGCAAAGACCACAGATCATAAATCAAGAAAACCCAATAAAAGATACACACGCATTTATGTACACATAAAACAGAAGATTTACAGAAATGATAATGGCACAGACCTAGGCAGATTCTAATCAAGAAACGCATAAAGAAACTGATGAATCTGAATTCATAGTAAATTTAAATCCAAGTTTTCAGCAGGTTGCTGGGGGGTTTTTGTCATTCTTAGAGAGAGAAATGAATCGACGATGGTTTCCACTTTTGTATACTTACGTGCGTTGGGATTTACGAATGAATTTAGCAAATTATGAATTTACAACTTTGCCACATATCCAGATTTTTTTACCGCGAGCGCACGTGGGGTAATTTGTATTTGACGTCATCCAACTTATATGTTTATTTCATATTGGTCAACATATTTTGACTTGTTTTCCAACGATCACCTAATTTAGGATCTAATCATCATTGTAACTGAAACTAAGACATATCACACGGACTGTGCCGCAAACTATAATTCCACTAGATTCAATATGTTAGTTAACAAAATGTAACTATTGAATCATATCGTATCGTATTTCAAGAAAACGTCCTTAATTTGTGTAATTATATTAATTATAAACATTATATAATTACAAACATTATAACAACTGTCTAGTATCTAATGGATTAATCGTCATTAAATTCAAAGAGATAGGTGAACATGAAAAGGCACCAAAATAAATTAAAGTTAAGTGATCGAGGGAGCTTTACTTAAAGGTCTAAACTAACACCATGGTAATTTTTTGATCTTTTAAAAATTTCCGTCACTTGTTTAGGAATGATAATGGATTAATTGACATTCAACTCAATTGGTTATGTACAGATTGGTTCGCTACATGCCATTTGTTTTAGTTTCTTGGGCATTTTAATAGGAATAGCTTCATGAGGGTAGAATAGGTAATACGCTATGGCATGGAAATTTTAAAAATATTATCTATTTGAACTTGTTTTAATACTTCTTCAGTTTTCTAAAAGATTTGTACTTTCTACTCTGATCTTCCGAGAGGTAAAATACATAATAAAATTAGACTATGTTTGATTGCCACATTTTTCATTGAATGACATATTCGAAAAAGACAAATTTTCACTTTAGCCGTTCGATTGCAACGTGAAAATGAAAACCAAATTCCAAGAAACAACCAATTTAAACTACATTTTCTTTGTTTTCATGAAAAACAAATTCTTCTGAATTTGATGCGTTTTTATTTTCCAACTAACATGTAATTCCTTTTGACCTTTGACTATCAAACAAATTCTTGGTGAAGTAAAATTGTACCTATTTTTCTTGTTTAATATATATATATGATACTATTTATGAAAAATTAACTTTTGATCTAACATTGAAATACAAAAATTCTATTATTTAAAATACAAATATTATCATTAAGTTAACCTAATACTAATTGTATGGAAAACATATCAAATTAATAAATTATCATAACTAATACCAAGAAATTGTTGACATTAATGAAGGCAAAAACATTGACAAAATCGATTCATTGTATAGCCTTTTAAGAGATCAAGCAAGTAAACAAGCCAACTGCAAGCTACTCCAAACCCAACATTGTTTTTGCAATGGCCAATGAGACTTCAGGACGTGACACGAAATTACTGCTAAATTAACAAAAATGGATAGGACAGTGAACCCAAATCAAGCTTAAAGTGCACCTATTGCAGCATGAGGGCCGTATCTGTTCATGCACTTGAGCATCCAGAAACATCACACTAGATAATTACAGTACATGAACATCACCCTATGTACCAAAATCATGCATGAACTCAGCTTTCTATACTCATAATTTTGTATCCCATTCATACATGGATTAACTTCCGCCAGTCACGAATAATCCATGTTGAAAACGGAATGCATTCGTGTCAATGACATGGCATAATTTTGTATCCCATTCAAACATGGATTAACTTCCGCCAGTCATGAATAATCCATGTTGAAAATGGAGTGCCTTCGTGGCAACGACATGGCAAGTTAATTAAGGTATTACCAATACTTTCAGAACTAAACATTGCCAACTTGAAAATATGAACCTAAAACTTGTTCAAACTTTGAGCAATACCCAAATCAAACAATATGCCGATTCCAGGTATGAAACTGATTGCATTCCACAGACATATTATTAAAGCTTCAAACTATATGCTGATTCCAGGTATGAAACTGATTGCATTCCACATAAATATTACGAAAGCTTCAATTCATAAAGTCCTATAACTTTCAAAATATTCAGACGTGAGCGATGCACATAAGTTGTAATTTGCCACAAGTGCATATAAAACCTAATACAGTGCATACATTCGAGAAGCGTCAGCACCAAAATCTAGTTTTTCGTAAAAGGAAAAACATATTTGATCTGATAGTTAAATCAACAAAGATGGCCTTCGAGAAAATTATCCTAAAGTAATGCTTGTTTAAATAACCACCAAAAAAAATCAAACAAATATGTAGGTTACAGAAACCAGCCAGAAAACTTGTAATTATAGGTCAATTGCACCAATCATAAATCATTGCAAACTCAGTAATAAACAGAAACGGATAAACAGACTAATTAAGTAATTTTTCCTGTTCATTCCTGTAGTCCACCACCTCGAGAGCAGGATACGGGTGGAGATGGAGCTTGGAGCAAATCTATACTTTCCTGGATCTTGCCTAGCCTCAACATCTACATAAATAAAGGGTCGTCGTCGAGAAAGAAGCATTGCAGCCTCTTCAAGAAAAGCTTTGCTCAGTGCGCACTGCCACTCACTCGGACAATGCTCTGCCACCACACCAAAGAAAACCAAAATATAAACAGCTCAGACATAGTAATTCTTAAACTTCACCGACACAATAAGCGTAAAAATTAATAATCAGGAATTTTGCCATTGGATATACAAGGGAAAAAAAAAATGCATCCATTAAAATAAAATTGAACCACCAAAACTTATCGTACTAATCAAATTCTTAAACCACGCATATCATCCAGTTACACAAACTAAGAGCAAAACCCTAACTTAAAATCGCCAAAAGTAAAGTCGACTAATAGTAATCAACCCAAAAGGAGAGAGCAAAAGGGTGGGCGATTTAACAGAAATACGCGATTTTACAATCTTAATACTTCACTAAACGGGACTGAGGAGTTGAGAGAGGGAGGGTTTGGGCTCGGAGTTCATCCCAATGATGATGATCAACGGTATGAATCCATAGTGAGTGATGACTTTAGCCTTCTTCACGGTCCACGTGCTCCACTCCTTCACAAACTTTGCCGCCGCTGCAGTAGATCCCTCCTCCTCGGCCGCC
>CAIGRB010109103.1:0-15360 GCA_903798255.1 Fraxinus quadrangulata
AATGTGCCGCTTGAATATTTTAGTCCTTGGACCTTTTAATAGGATCAGTAGAGATTTGGTAGCCACAACTTCTCATGTTTTGCTTTAGTTTCCAATCAGTTGGTTTCCCATGTATTACCCAACATATGCCTTTCTTGTGTCCTAGCCTCCGACAGTGTTCGGACCAAGGTCATTTATTTTGATATTTTGGGCCTGACTCATTTGATGACCCTTTTGATATAAGGGCTGAAATCATAGCGGGTCTATTATTTTTTGTAATTTTAGCAAACCCACTTCCTTAAGAAAATGGGGCTGATAAATTCACTAGGCCCAACGCCTTTTGATAAACCCAATTCAGCCGACCCAAATCCTTCAGAAAATAGGTCGACATTTCAACTCCAGAAGCTATCGTCGGCGTCGTCCCCTTGAACATAGTGTTCCGCTGGCTTTCTTTTCTTCTTACTTCGAAAAATACTTCACGCGCTGAAGGCAGAGGCCGCAGGCCAAGTATTCGCCGTCTGACGTCATCCAGATTGTGGTTAAGTCCGGCAAAAAACTCATATTCTCTCATTTCCAAGCCTTTTCTTGTTTTAACGCTGTCATTAGGGCATTCCCACTCTTCTTTGAAGCTTAAATCGAGTTCTTGCCATAGGGATGTCATCTCCATGTAATACTCTGTGACTTCCCTTTTTCCCTACTTTGTTTACCACAAACGAGTTTTAATTTCAAAAATCTGCGAGGAATCTTTAGTCTGAATACATCTCATTCACAGCATCCTAGATGTTTTATGCCATCAATGGGAAAAGATAGGTTTTACCTATGGTGGGCTTCATTGAATTTACGAGCTAATCAGTGACCGTGGAGTTTTCTAAGTTCCATTTTTTTAAGAGGGCAACATCCGTAGGTTTTTTCATATCACCGGTAAGGTATCTAAATTTTTATTTTCCGTCGATGACTAGCTTTATTGACTGGTGCAAGGCCCCAAATCTCAGAAACTAAAGGATCGATGGTTTGTACATAACAAAAGAAAGTGCAGAATCATAAAGAACACTGAACACAAGATTTTTCATCCCGTAGGGTCCGGATGTTCAGTCACAAAGACCTAATCACCCGTTGAGCATCCACAAATGCTATAACTTTAGATCCACTAAGTATCAACCAATAATATTACAAATGTTCGAAGAAACCAAATGTTTCTTCGTATTGATATTGCCTCAACAACAACACACAGTAATCACCAAAACCAACCCTTAATCTATACACCCTTATACAGACTTCTCAAGGAATGGATTTATCATAACACACAGCACGAATACAGTGATAAAAGCAGAATAAACACTAATCTACACAGAGAGAAGGGAGCTTAGAGAGAGACGAATAGAGCCTGGAATAATCTCGAATGCCAGGAGACCAAAGGCCAAGTCAACAAATAATATGAACAGTTACAATCTAATGGCAGAGAGTCAGCCATGTGTAAGGATGATAACATTCATCAAATTAGGCCAGAACTCGGAATCACTTAAGGTCCAAACCAGCAGACAATGACCCAGCCCAATATTATAGTGAGGCAGCCCAGTATAATTAACAATTTTCACCTTGCTAAACTATACTATGACTTTTAATGGATCTAGAAAATGCTATACTTACTTTGTTTCATTTGCTCAAAAAACCTGCAAAAGAAAAAATAAAAATTAGTCCAACTCTATTCAAATATCATTGCTTGAAGTTCTAATTATCACATCAAGTGATATTCAAAACCTTCAAGCAATTTCTAAATTTATTTAAAGGTAATACCTTTGTCCTCAAATCTGAAGGATTATATTCTGTTGGAATCTTAACTAAACTGATTAAACAGCCATGTTTCTTACAAAATGAAACTTAATATCTATGTGTTTTGTTCTATCATCATAAACAACATTCTTACTAAGATGAATGACACTATATACTTACTTTGCTTCATTTGCTCAAAAAACCTGCAAAAGAAAAAATAAAAATTAGTCCAACTCTATTCAAATATCATTGCTTGAAGTTCTAATTATCACATCAAATGATATTCAAAACCTTCAAGCAATTTCTAAATTTATTTAAAGGTAATACATTTGTCCTCAAATCTGAAGGATTATATTCTATTGGAATCTTAACTAAACTGATTAAACTCTTTTCAGCCATGTTTCTTACAAAATGAAACTTAATATCTATGTGTTTTGTTCTATAATGATAAACAATATTCTTACTAAGATGAATGACACTTTGGTTATCAATATATATATCAACAGAATCATCAACAAAACCAATTTCACTTAACAAAACATTTAGTCACATACTTTCTTTCATAGCATCACATGTAGCAATATATTCAATTTCAATTGAGGATAAAGCAACTAACTTATGTAATTGTGACTTCCAACTAATGCAACCATCACACAAAGTGAAAATATATGAAGATGTGGATCTTCTTTTATCTAAGTCATCAGTAAAGTCAGAATCAATGTAACATTTTAACTTTATTCCTTAATTACTCCTTTTAAATTTTAAATCCAAATTATATGAATCTTTTAAATATCTTAACATCCACTTTACAGCCAGCCAGTGAGTTTCACCTAGATTGAACATAAATCTGCTTAAGACACTGATGCCATAAGCCAAATCAGGTCTGGTACAGACCATTAAGTACATAATTGAGCCTATAGTGTTAGTATAAGGAACATTTTTCATTCTACAAAATTCATCTTCAGTTTTAGGTGATTGTTCACCAGTCAATTTAAAATAATTAGCAATAGGTAAAGTAACAGGTTTACACTCAAGTATAGAAATTTTTTCAAGTATTTTCTTCACATAGGAACATTGTTTCAACAACAAAATGCAATTATTTATATCCCTAGTTATTTTCATTCCAAGTATTCTTTTGACTTCACCCAAATCTTTCATTTCAAATTCAGATTTTAACTTGAATTTGACAAAATCAATTTCAGATCTATCATGACATGCAAGCAACATATCATCCACATATAAGAGCAAATAAATGGATTCAGGTCCACCCGACCCTTTGAAGAAGAAACAAGGATCATAATCGCTTCTTACAAAACCCAAATTTTGAACATATGTATTAAATTTGATATACCACTGCCTTGGGCTTGTTTCAGCCCATACAAAGATTTTTTTTCAGCAAACAAATCTTTTCAGTTTTGGATTTTTCCTCAAATCCCAATAGCTGATTCATGTATATAGTTTCATTCAAATCACCATTCAGAAAAGTTATTTTAACATCAAACTAATCTAATTCCTAATTAAATTGAGCAGTAAGAGCTAACAGAATTCTGATAAAAGTATATTTAGCCACAGGTGAGAAAATCTCATTATAGTCAACTCCTTCTTTTTGAGTAAATTTCTTAGCAACTAATCTAGCTTTATACCTCTTATTTTCAGAATCAGAATCCCTTTGTTTTATCTTATAAATCAACTTGCAATCAACTACCTTTTGATTTTCAGGTCTATCAACCAAAATCCAAGTTTTATTTTTGATAAGAAAATCCATTTCTTCATTGATAGCCTCTTTCCATAATTTAGAAGCAGAATAGTTAACAACATCATCAAAAGAGACAGGTTCAGAGTTCACAGAGTCAAGAGCAGAAACTAATGTAACAAAATCATCATTATTGAATCTACTTGATGGTCTTATTTCTCTCATTTCTCTGTCTCTGGTTAACTGGTAATTAGTAAGAGCAAATTCAGATAATTCAGGCTCAGATTCAGTTGGATCAAGATGAAGGTCAAATTGAGTAAACTCCACCTCAATAAAATCATCTTGAATAACAGCATTTTTCAGATTCACTTTCCAGAATAGTTTCCTTAACAGATGAAGATTCATGAGCTTTTTGATTTGATAATTCATAACAAGGTATGTCATTTTCATTAAAAAATGACATTTCTACTAACAATGACTTTAAAACCATTTTGGCACTTGATCCAGAGTCTGTGCCCTTTAATATCTTCCCCATATCCCAGAAAAACACATATTAGGGATCTAGGTTCAAGCTTACCTTTACTTTGATGTGAGTAAGCAGTGCAGCCAAAGACTTTTAATCTGCTATAACCATGTATTTTACCAGACCACAGTTTTTCAGAAACTTGGAAATCAATGACGCTAGAAAGACTTATATTTATAAGGTAAGTTGCAATCTTTAGGGCTTCTCCCCAAAAAAATTTAGGAAGACCAGAACTGTAAAGCATATATCTTACTTTTTCCAAAAGATATCTATTCATTCTCTCAACAACTCCATTTTGTTGAGGTGTGTATGTTACAGTTTTATGTCTTAGAATTCCAGATTCTTTACAAAATGAATCAAATTCTGAATTACAAAACACAAGACCATTATCAGTCCTTAGTGCTTTGATTTTCTTATTGGTTTGGTTTTCAATCAACAGTTTTCATTGTTTAAAGACTTTAAAAGTATCAGATTTGTGTTTTAATAGAAAAGTCCAGAATTTCCTTGAGAAATCATCAACTATAAATAAATAAAATCTGAATCTATTTAGAGTATTTATAGATACTGGACCCTAAAGGTCAGCATGTAAGTAATCCAAAATTGAAGAGGATTTATGTGTTCCAGTTTTAAAAGGTAACCTTTTTACAAAAGGGTTTTATGTTAAAAGCTAGAAGTCTAACCGATTGATTTTATTTTTGTCAAAACAACCCAGTTTGTTTAAAATGGTAAGACTATTTTTAGAAATGTGACCAAGTCTCTTATGCCAAATAAGATACTTATTAGATTCCAAGTTTAAGGCTACAATACAACGATGAATAGCAGGTTCATCAGATACAGTGTAGATCCCATTCAGTTTTAGAGAAGATATGACAGTCTTGTTCCCTTATTTAAGTCTTAAGAGACCTTTATGAATCATTATGTTATATTTGTCATCCAATTGACCCAAAGAAATAAAATTTCTTTAAGCTCAGGAATATATCTGCAATTATCGAGTTCACGAATGTAGTTGTTCATTAACAGCTTTATCTTTCCAATTCCCTTTATTAGATAACTCATGTCATTTTCCATTTGAATTTATACTTTACGAAGTTCAACAAATTCAGAAAAGCATTCTTTATTGGGACACATATGGAAAGTGCATCCAGAATCAATGACCTATTCTTTTGGATCTTTTTTAGTGGTATTTACAAGGACAACACCTTGAATGTCAGGTTCATTCTTATAGGCCAAGGCTATAGAACCTTTTTGATTATTCTTATATTTCATATCAAAGATTTTCTTAAAACAAACTTTGATTAAATGCCTTACTTTACCACAGTAATAGCATTTCCTGATCTGATACTTGGATTTCACATGATCTTTATTCTTTTCTTTAAATCTGAAATTCTGAGCTTTAGCTTTCTTATGAGGATTGAACTTAAATGTGGGTTGCTTCTTATTAGGATTTCATTTCTCCTTTATGTACAACTCTTTCCCATACTTAGGATCTTTATATTCGATTTTCAGCTCAAGTTCTTTATTTCTTAAGGTTGAAGTAACAATATAAACTTTAAGATCCTGACCCCTATATTCCAAAGCAGTTCTAATGTCTTCATATTTATCACTAAGAGAGTTTAAAAGTGCAACAACTTGTTGATTATCAGGAAGTTCCTCATCACAGTTTTCTATATCCTGAATTAATTTTGTGAATCTGTCAAGGTTATCTTCCAAATCAGATGAGGGGTCAAATCTAAAATTGTAGAGCAGTCTCAAGAGATAACATTTATTAGGCATAGTCTTAGTCAAATAAAGTGATTCTAATTTAGTCTATAAGGCTTGTGCAGAGGTAGTTTCACCAACCCTCCTAATCACATTATCAGACGGATGCAAGAAAATTGAACTCCAAGCAGTATCATCTAATTCTTACTTTCTATAGGCACTAGTCTCTGCAGCCCATTGACTATTAAGGGCTGCAACACACCTCTGTTGAAGTAACAGTGCCCTCATCTTCTGGCGCCAGAGACTGAAGTCTCCAGTACCATTCCATGTCTCAAGTTCAAACTTATGTGTAGTGGACATGATGACAGATAATATTCACAATTGCAATTATACAACACACAGAGTATAATGATTCTGGCAGCTTGCACAATTGATCAAGATAAGTGAACAGCAGAGATAGCAAGATAATAACAAGCATATGTACTTATCAATGCAATTCACAAATCAAACAACCAGAATTTAGAAAACGGTATAGTTACAGTTTTGAAAAAGGTTTAAGGGGTGGCAACCCTTTGAACCCACTGCTCTCTCAGATTCCCAGATCCTCGCAAGAGGTCTTGGACAAAGAAAAGCAATGGAGAATTGCTTACCTTAATAACCAAATTCAAAAAAATTGAACAATGCTTTGAGAAATTAAAGAGGGGGTTCAAAGAAGAATACTAGATTTTGAAACCTTAATGTTTCAGAGTGAAGAAAGCAATGAAAGAATACCAGAATCGCTCCAATAGATCCAAGTTGAATACAAGATTGCAACGAGTCACCAAGACTCAGTGAAACTCAGTAGTGAGTCACAGACTCAACGAAGAATCGGAATGAGTTAACCCAACTTGCCTGACTCAGCACGAGTCAAGAAATAGAATCACTAAGACTCAGTATGAACACAAGATTAACCAGGAATTACAACGAGTTAGGGTGAGTGAAGAAGAAAAACGTTGTTTTTTTTCCTTTCACACAAAGAACCACTTGACTACCCAAGAACCCAGATCTGCTTCAAGAAACCCAGAAAACCAAGAACCCTAAACCAGAGACAGTGCTCTGATACCACTTGTAAGGCCCCAAATCTCAAAAACTAAAGGATCGATGGTTTGTACATAACAAAAGAAAGTGCATAATCATAAAGAACACTGAACACACGATTTTTCACCCCGTAGGGTCCGGATGTTCAGTCACAAAGACCTAATCACCCGTTGAGCATCCACAAAGGATATACCTCTAGATCCACTAAGTATCAACCAAGAATATTACAAATGTTCGAAGCAACTTTCGTATTGATTTCACTCTAGATCCACTAAGTATCAACCAAGAATATTACAAATGTTTTGGTTTCTTCGTATTGATATCTCCTCAACAACAACACCACAATGTAATTACCAAAACAACCCTTAATCTATACACCATTATACAGACTTCTCAAATAATGGATTTATCATAACACACAGCACGATTGCAGTGACAAAAGCAGAATAAACCCTAATCTACACAGAGAAAATGGAGCTTAGAGAAAGATGAAGAGAGTATGGAATAATCTTGAATGCCAGAAGACCAAATGCCAAGTCAACAAATAATATGAACAGTCAATCCAATGACAGAGAGTCAGCCACGTGTAAGGCTGATAACAATCATCAAATGAGGCCAAAACCCGGAATCACTTAAGGTCCAAACCAGCAGACAATGGCCCAGCCCAATAGTATAGTGAGGCAGCCCAGTATAATTAACAACTGGGCCCATTCTCGATAGTTCCTTCCGTTTAGTTTCTATACTATGAATTGGAAGGAATAGTTGTCGAAGCTGTGAGACTCCATTATAGAGGTGGCTTTTGATTCAATGTTAGGTGGTTCAGTGGTCATTAACCCCTTGCTGTTGACGGGAATTTTCGTCATAGATTGCTGTTTTGAAGAGTCTAGCTATGATACCATGAACACGGAACTGTTTTCTGTATTTATGAAATTTACAATCTATATACCACAATTTATAGTACAACTTATGTAAAGATAATGGAGAGGTGATCTCCTCAACTAGGAAAAGAAAAATTTGTCTAAACTAGGAATGTTTAAATAAGGTACTGTGAATCAATTCTAAATCAATCACTACCAAATTGTAGTAATCCTATTCTTGGATTTCTACATAATTCTATTTTCGAATTTCTACACAAATGCCATACTGATCAGGTATGATATATTGCATCCCAAAAATCATGAATAGTGAATACTCTATAAGGGCCAATGTGTCACCATTGATTCATGTTGAATGCTGAAATTATTTCCAAACAACACATGCCAAAAATGTGGGACATTCTTCCGGAATATTTATAATTTTGGGCTAATTTTAGACATGCGGAGGATGTGGTACGGACATGTTGAGGGATGCTCTCAATGACATCCGAAATATAATGACATAATTCTTATGAAAAGCAGAATGCACAAGACAATTATATGACACTTGGGTTCAGGATGTAAATGAAAATTTACTAAAGAGAGTAAATCTATCCATAGATATCAAATGTGATATCAGTCTCAATACCGTGCTTTGTTAATTGACAAAAGACTTCAGAACGACTAAATTGATAGCCACAATTTGTTTTATAGTTCCGAAATTGCGCTTTTTGCTTCCTCCATCATACTTTACCAAACTCCTAACCCTTCTTAGAAAGAGCTCCTGTTACCTTCAACCCTCTTCTTATTATCTAATTACTCCTCATCAGAGTACTCGCCCCATATCCTTTGGATATCTAAGAAGAAGTCCTAACCATTTCCCCTTGGCCAAAAGATACTTCCAGGAGCCACTGAATCATTTTATTGCCTCCCAATTAAAATTTAAAACTAAAGCTATCCTCCTCTAGTCCTCTTCTGCTCCAAAATGTAAAATAATATTGCCAAATGGATGACTTGAGAGCAGGCGAGTGTCATATCTTCCCATAAAGATCAGGATTTCTCTTGATCTACTCACAATCATCTACACCTGGACTTTGCCCGACATATTCTCCCCAACCTCTGATTGAGATACCAACTAAGGTAGAAAAATGAAAATCAAACAGTGTATTACCTCAACCACGGTTTGGCTTATGGTTTCTGCATTCTTTCTAATGCAACAACTATGTTACTTTTTCTCTTCAAAAAATCAAATTTTTTGTTTTTTTTTTTTTGCTAATTCTCATGTATTCTTTTGAAACTACCAATCTATCCATTGTTTTCTTAGCTTTTCTTTTATATTATTACCCCCACATAATTTATAAATTTATATCTTTTCTAAGTTCATTAACTTCTCTCTCCATCACATATATTTTTGACATCTTTCTTTTCTTCCTTGCGATGTCCCAAAATTATTGGCCAATTGTTTTACCTGTTCATCACCCGTCTGAACTCCGTCAAGTGCAACTAACGGAATGTGCCACGTGGTGGACGAAAATCCAACGTGGCACATAACGGAAGATAAATTGAAGCCTAGTGGGCCAAAAGTACAAAAAGCCCATGAAATTCTTCACAGACAAGAGCCCTCATTTACGGACAGGAGCCCATGAAATCTCTCTCTCTCTCTCTCTCTACAGACATGAGCCCTCATTTATGCTTCATCTTCATGAATGTTCTTCCAAGTATGAAATTCAAAGATTGAGAATCCAAGTTGAATAATCACTGTCAACAATCTTGAGCAAAACCAAAATCTTTGAAACAAGAAAACCCACCAGCCTTGGGTATGGAATGCAATGTCACTGTGGAAGAAACAAGATTGGTGATAGATGAGGATGGGCAACCACGTGGTAATTTTATTTTACTTTTCAATGGACTCTGAATATTCTCTTATGGGACCACAATTTCGTAATAGTATCTTTGTTTATTTGCATCATTGTTTTTTTCTCTGGAAGCACGTTGAATCTACATTGTATTATGTGGGACAACAATTTCTATGTTTAGAACCATATTCATCCATGTTTATATTCTTATATTGTATTTGCATATGTGGAGGTGTTTGAAAAATCCTAACCTAGTGTTTTTAATGTATACCTGACCTTCGATGAAGACAAATTGATACCTGTCGAATGCCACTTGAATGACTCAGATGATCAGGTTAATGATGATGGTTTTCAGTTTGACACAAATGCACCTGAGCGTGTTCTGGCGGGATTTAATGCAGGCCCGACACTTGAATTCAAGGTTGCAGGCGTAGAGGAGTTAGGAAATGATGATGGTTATTGTCCTAGTGAGGATGAATTGCATGCTGATAATTCTTCTAGTGAAGAAAAGAGTTATCACTTTCCCGTTTATGATGTTGAAAAGGAAAAGTACGACCCACAATTAGAGGTTGGGAAGGAATTCAAAAATATTGAGGAGTTTAAGCAAGCTGTTAGGAATCATGGGGTTGCAACTAGGCACAATTTTAGATTTAGGCGGAATGATGATGAGAGGGCACAGGCCATATGCAAAAAAAACAATTGTAAATTCAGGATTTGGGCATCTTTGAATAAGGTGGTAGGTATCCTGATTGGAAGACTAGATTGATTAAGAAGGTTGTGAAAGATGATTTGAAGTTGACAATCAGCGACATTACTACATGGAGGGCTAGAAGATATGCTAGAATATTAATTAATGGTTCTAATGAGCACCAATTTGGCTTGCTTAGGTCTTTTGTCACTGAAATTTTGAGAACCAATCCCGGTTCTACATGTATGATTGCCATAAATGCTGAAAAATTTCAAGGAATATATGTTTGTCTAGAAGCTTGCAAGCGAGGGTTCATGGCAGGTTGTAGGCAGCTTTTAGGATTAGATGGTTGTTTTTTGAAAGGGACCTTTAGAGGTCAGATGCTCGTGGCAGTGGCATTAGATGCCAACGATTGTATTTATCTAGTAGCATATGCTATAGTGGAGAGAGAGAATGAGGCAACTTGGAGGTGGTTTATACGACATTTAGGCGAAGATTTGAAGATTATGAATAGCAATGAGTGGACTTTTATGACTGATAAGCAAAAAGGTTTACAGAATGTGATAGATGATTTATATCCAGATGCTGAACATCGTTTTTGGTTTTTGTATCAGACACATGTACACCAATTTCTCTAGAGCTGATTTTAAAGGTCTGACTCTGAAGGACTACTTATGGAGGGCTGCAAAGTCAACAACAATTCTTAATTGGAAGTTCTGGATGGATGAAATTGAGAAGATGAGAAAGGCTGCACATGGTTGGTTAATGAAGATGCACCCTAGTGAGTGGAGTAAAGCACATTTTTTGACAAAGGTGAAGAGTGATATAGTTCTGAATAATCTTTGTGAGGTATCCAACAATGTTCTGTTGGAGGATAGGGAGAAGTCCATATTGACCATGTTAATTGATATACATATAAGTTTCATGAAAAGGATACAATCAAGAAGGGATAAAATGAGCAAAGTCACAGGACCTTTGTGTCCTAAAATACAGTAGAAACTAATGAAGAGCAGTGAAATGGCTGAGGGGTTTGAGGTGGACTGGCCAAGGGGGGCACAATCTTACGTGAAGTGTTAGAGTGGAGAATACGTTGTTGATCTGCCAAACAGGACATGTGCATGCAGGAAATGGGATTTGACAGGGATTCCTTGTGCTCATGCAGTTGCCGCTATTTTAGACAGATATGATGAGCCCTGGAAGTATGTCAATGAGTGCTATAGAGTTGATACGTACCTCAGTTGCTATGAGAATATTATTAATCCTATAAATGGCTCAAAGTTGTGGCCTTCAGTTGATGCCCCCAACAATTATAGCACCAGAATGGTTTATGCCCAAAAGGGGGAGAAAACAAAAGAAAAGAATGAGACAGCAGGAAGAAGATGTCATCGCCCATTCAGGCTCAAAGGCAAAAATGAAAAAAAAGGGAAATGTACTTATGACTTGTAGTGACTGTGGAGGAATGGGGCACAACAAACGATACCATCAGAGGCCGGATGCACCGCAGGAGTTATGTTTTCTTTTACATAGTTCTAATTTTAAAGATTTCATATTTCTCCTTAGAATGTTTAATTTTCTTAAAATGATTATAATTAATTCACATGTTTACTTATTTCAGGATTTGCTTGCGTATGATGTAGAGCGTACAATTCAAGAAAGGTCTAGTCAGATTAATGACCACAACTTAAGGGTAAAGCTAGTGCCTAGGAGATCAAACACGAGTTCAATAAATGAAGTTCAACCACTACCACCTCCACCTTCTGAGTTCCATTCCATGCCAACGTCTGGAATAGATTTGACAAATGCTGCACAATATAACTGGAGTGCTCCTTCACTAGCTGAAAATATCCCACTCCAAACTACGGTGCAACATATTGAAATTCAAGAAAATGCACAGAAGAGGGCAGCCAGAGACAAGAACAGAAGAGTGGTTAGAGGCTCGGTGCCATTTGCACCTCCGAGGAAAAGGACCCATGCAGCTACTCAGTATAACACCAATTTGTTTTTAGTATTTTACGTCAGAAGTTATGCCATATTTTGGAAACAAACTAGATGGTGTCGTAATGAGCAACTAAAAATTACTGTGCTTTCTTAATGGAATGAATTGAAGCTTTCTTCATTAGTTACTCTTTTATTGTGTGTGTAGTGAATATTGTTCATTTGCATAACCCCAAACTCCTCTGCCATTACAACACAAGTCACCATTATTTCTTCTTCATTTCATATGCTCCAGATTGCACCAGCAAGCATCTCATTAACCAGCAATTGTCATATACAAAACACAATAAAAGATTAACATTTAAAACTAAATCCTTAAGCATATCAAGGATTAAATTCCATTCCATTCATTTATACATTCAAATACACATAGAACACAATCCACAAATTTTCCTACTACAATACAGGGAAAAACGTTAATATGGTGGCTCCAATCTGAAATCAATTTTCCTACTACAAAGATGGAGACCAGATTATTGTTGTGAAAACCTGCAAAAAAATAAAAATATTTCACCCAACTGATCAGCCTCTCTTTGGAGTCAAAGTGCCGAGTGGAGTTCTCATTTCCACTTTCCATCTCTTTCAAAATTCCATTTTTGCTTTGCTGTGGGGGACGAGTGGAGCATCACTGCATCAGATTCCACTTTCGATTTCATTCGAAATGCCGAGCTCCTTATTAACGTTTTCTTCTCGCGTAAGTCGAAGAAACCATACTACCAACTAATCAACCTCTCTTTGGAATCAATTGTGTGTGTATAGTTTCTGAACATCAATATTTTACCTGGGACTTTGGTGGCGAATTTTAGGGTTCATGGATTTGGGGGTGAATTTGGGCTCTTGTCTGTAGAGAGAGAGAGAGAGAGATTTCAAATTAGGGAAAAAAACGTGTCTTGTATATTTAGCAGTGATAAAATGTCATGGCTTTTTGCACTTTTGGCCCACTAGGTTTCAATATAACTTCCGTTGCGTGCCACATCGGATTTCCGTCCGCCACGTGACACATTCCATTAGTTGCACTTGACGGAGTTCAGACGGGTGATGGACGGGTAATATGTTAGATAGATGGGTGAGCGTCGGGTAATATTTTATTGTTTAGTGAGCAAGTAGTAATATAGATTAAATATGGGTGAGCATTCATTAAATTTGCTCTGATTATTCCTATAGTGTATTATTCTGATAATATTTTACCGATATGCACTTATGACCGACTCCCTCGCATATCAACTAAAAATGGCTTAATGAATGTGAACCACATGACATAAATTTTAGAGCTTCAGTATTATATAATCATCTGATCTAATCCAAAAATGCCTAGTGAAACATTTTTCATGAGGAAAAATCAGCATGATCTAAGAATGTGCATCGCTTCTTGAGTCTCATAGATGGTAGCAGTTCCCTCAATTTCTATGTGCCTTCTCGGCACAAACAGAATCTCCCTCAATTCAAAATCAACCGGACCAATTTTCTCCGTCTCCATAAACCATGGGTTTACAGGAATAATGAATTAAAAACAGGGCATGCAAATCTGTTGCCCACAACAATGAAAGAAAACACACCTCTTATGTAAAATTGATCGCATATTTGCCAGAAAGAATAATGGTCCCCAGTTCCAGTATCATAGGTATCCTCAAATACGAGACGCTTAAACCCAACTTTAAGTGCAGAAAGATTCATGAATGCTATATAATAATAGCTGGATTGCATTGTAACACTACTCTAACTGACCAATGAAGGACGGTTAACTTTTTGTGAATTGAAAACCGTAATTACTGTTTGAGTTCGTTCTGATGGTCATCAAAGAAGACAAGAACCCGGCTGAGATCATTAATCCCATGTTTCTTCATCACTCTTTCCCAATTCATGCTTCCAAAATCCACAAAGTCCTGTCCAGCAAAGTCCTTCCTTTGAATTATAACTTGGCCACAATGTCCTTTGGTGAGTATTTTTTTCTTAAGATTTGAGTTCCATCTTAAAATGTTTAAGATGAGTAGTTCAAATTCTTATAAATTGGTCTATGTTTTCATCTTTATTCAATATGAGATTCTATCCCTTAATATGTCCCCACAAGATAATGACTCATTTGAGCAGACCAATCTTGAAATTCGTGTGCTCAATTTTTTTTGAGTTTTAATCGGATTGAATTGTACATTTGAGTTTAATGGGCTCTGATACCATGTTAAGATTTGAAATTCAATCTTAAAATGTCAACCTTATTAAGAGGAGTAACTCAAACCCTTATAACTTGGTCTATATTTTCATCTTTATTCGATGCGTGATTTTATCATTTAACATTTTTAACTTGTATAAAAAATTATATATATTCAATTTGAACAAAATAATTTTTATATTTAAATTTTAGGCTTTGATTTCCATTTTTTTTTCAAAATACATTTTTCTCGCTTTCTTTTCAACTACACGATCTTCAATAAAATAATATTATACGTAAATTCAAAAATTTTCCTTATTTTTAAACACACATTTTCTAGCAAATTGCTACTTTAAAATTCCTTTTTTTTTTTTACAAAAATGGACAACAAATGAGTTCTTAATATTTTATTGCTATTGACGACCAACGACCGCCCGTACTGACTTAAAATCTTGGATTCGCCCCTAATTTTGTCCACCCCTATTTGTACCACATCTTAAGATCTTAATCTTAATTCATTATAACAATTATGTTCTTAACTTTTTTTGGTATTTTTATCCTCAATTTTTTATTAATTAATAAATCTTGTCTTTAATAATGATTTTGTAGAAAAGAACTCCCCTATGGACATAAAATAACTTATTTTCATCATATTTTCTAAAAACAATATATATAAATGTGCGATAAAATATTTTTTTCCTCATCTTAAAATATGAACATAGAATATTTGACATAAATCACCATTAAAAAAATGGATGTGTAAATTAATGGAAGGTATAATAAAAAAATTAAACAAAAAAGTTGACATTGTTTCATCACGAACAAAGTGATATCCAAACATTCATAATTTTATCTTGATTTGATTAAATTATTTGAATTATCGACCAAAACGAGACTCATTCATTTTCTAGGGAATCAAGTGCAATCATCTCATAATGACGATGATGGTGATTATGATGATGGAAAATTGTTAAGGTGTCGAGCCTTTCTTTTAATAGCAAACTTGATTTAAATCTTTCATTTGTATTACCCACGATATCAAATATTTCATAAATTCTTGCTTGGAATTCAAATGGACGGT